>PVKP010006394.1:0-60141 GCA_004027715.1 Plecturocebus donacophilus
AAAAAAAAAAAAAACTCTTTATGTTTCACCTTTCTCTTATATATCCTTGAATAACTTCATAATCAACCTTTTACATTATTTATCTGGTATTTCAAAGATTTTATCTTGGTTTGGATCCACTGCTGGTGAGCTAATTTGACCTTTTGGGGGTGTTATAAAGCCCTGTTTGTCATATTGCTGAAATTATTTTTCTGGTTCCTTCTCATTTGGGTAGACTAATTCTTCCAATTATTTTAGAATTTATTTTTGTTTTGACTGGTTTTTAAAATTTCTTTATTCTCCCCTTGAGGATGTGACTTTAATGTTCATAGTTTATCATACCCTAATTGGACCCTAGGCGCTTTCAGGAGTGAAGACTGTATGAATTCCTTGGTTATAAAGAGTCTTTATATGATGGCTTTCTCAGATGCTGGTTGTAGTAGCAATGTGCTTGCTGTGTATGTAGATTTACTGTCTCCTGTGGGATTGGAATGGAAGAGGTCTCTTGAAGCTTACCTCATTCTCCAGTGGTGTGCACTTATTTATTCATTTCCCCAATACTTTATTCACAGGGTTGAACAGTTCAGGCTTTAGGCCAGTAGGAGGCGTCCATGGGTAAAAACTAGATGTGGCTAAGCAGACGAGTAAATGCAATACCCATTGATGGGCAGAGGTCCCCGCCTTCATAGGGGTGGCTGAGGGAGCTCTCAAGGAAATGCACAGAGGTCTTCTGAGGGAGAAGGGAGGGAGCCATCTCTGCTCCCCTGCCAGGCCAGTAGGAAGGTGATTCACCTCCAAGTCACACTCCTGACCCAGTGTTGCAGCTATTCAGATCAAACAGGTATGTCTTTTTATCTGTAGGAATGCTGATGTTCTGTATAGAGAGGGATTATGATTCTGTCATACAAGACTGAACCTGGAAGGCACTCCTCCTGTGGGGATGCAGTCACACTGAAGTGTTCCATAAAGGGTGTCTACAGGTACATCCATGCCAAGCTCCCATGGGAGAAGCCCCTTATGTGTCTGCAATGGTAGATGAGTGGGAGAAGATCCCTTCTCCAAGACCCTTCATGAGCACCAGGGCTGCCTACCTGCTGCAGTAGAGCTGTAGATGTTCCCCACTGAGCCTAGCACTGCACAAGTGCCTCTGCCAAAAGAAACTTCCCACAAATGGAAAGATCTGGACTGAAATCCTGCCATTAGAATTCTATTGTTCTACGGGGTGCTCCCTTGATGTGGTGTACTCCCTCCTCTCCTGGGAGTAGTAGTCCCTAAGAGCTAGACTACTGGGAAGGCTGCTGCTCCTCCGGGTCTAGCTGCCAGTGGGACTGCCACTGATGCTAAGGAATGTCTACAAGAATCCCATGATGTAAGCTGTCAAGTCTCCCAGCAGCCTGTACCAGCACCATCTTTAATGGGGGTGGCAGGGGGTTGATGTAGGTTCCTTCAGATTTTCTTGGTTATAAACAGCCTTAGTATGTTGACTGTCTCAACTGCTAGTTATAGTAGTAATTAACTGGTCATGAGGACATAATCAGGACCTCCTACTTAGCCAAGGTGATGCAGGAAACAGTGATAGCTGAGATCATGCACAAGTTTTCTCCTTCCTGAGTGCTGTGTTATTTTGCCTGCAGATGCTATAATGGACTGTGTCAGCTGACTTCCAACCAGGAGGTAGCACTTGCAAAAGAACACCAGCTGTATTTATAGTGGTGGGACTTCTGCCTGCCTTACGTTACCCGGGGAGGTACTCTAGTGTCTCAGGTAATGGGTGGGGTCATAGAACTCCCAAAAGTTTCTGCCCTTTGTGTTAAGCTACTATGGCAGGGAGAGGGGCAAAGCCAGGTGGTGACTGTTGCAGGCAAGTCTATGCTCTAGTTCCCCATGAGTGGGCACAAGTAGCAGCAGTGGGGATCAGAGGGCAGTTCTTTGGGCACTGGGGTAATGTTTCAGGGACGAGTGCAGCCATCTCTGTTACACAAAAGAATCTGCATGGGGAGTGGGGAGTAGCAGGTGGCAGTAAACCCCAACAAGCTCCGACGCACTTGGCAAGACAGTTCTCACACCCACAATGTTCTGCTAACAGCAGCTAGGTGGGTTCCAGACAGTCTGTGCTCAGAACTCAAAACTACCCCAGGCCATAAACTTTCCCCACAAAACCATGGCTTCCACACCATGCCTCTCTCTGTCCAACCAAAAAGCAGGGACATCCAGCTCCCTGCCGATGGCTACAGCATACTTCCCACTTGCCCCTTGGTTCTGGTCAAAGGGATTTGCCCCCACTCAAGGTTATATTGTGAATCTTAATTGGCAGCTTCTCTCAACCTGTGACCACTGCCTGAGTTATCTGGCTAACTTCTGTGAGGTCCCCCATGAGACAAGATTAGGAGTGGCTTTCTTCTAT
Source organism: Plecturocebus donacophilus (assembly GCA_004027715.1). Taxonomy (NCBI): domain Eukaryota; kingdom Metazoa; phylum Chordata; class Mammalia; order Primates; family Pitheciidae; genus Plecturocebus; species Plecturocebus donacophilus. The sequence continues at coordinate 2,384 of PVKP010006394.1, forward strand.
TCCCGCTGGAGTCCGAGAGCCCACACAAAGTGCACCCTGAAGCTGCTCCTCATCACCTCCCCACTGATCACTAAATCAGCTCTATCACCAGGTAGGGTTAAAATCTTCCCCTGTGGCCTGGATTGCCAAGTTTCCCAGTGGGAGTATATATCCCAGAGGCAGTTTCTCCCCGTCTCATACTTTGAGGACTTACAGTTTTCTATGTGGCTCATATAGGCCACAGTCCACCAATTCTTTCCAAGGGACTATGATTTCTTTCAGTTTCCCTGTTCAGCTCCTGTGTTGCTTCTCAGGAAAAGTTCACGGTGTGACTCTCTACACACTATTTTGTCTTTCTAAGGGTAAGAGGTATGCTAATCATGCCTCCAATATACCATCCTGGAAAAAAGAATCATGGATCTCTTAATCCTGCCTGCAATACAAGTGTTTTCTCAATCTTTAGATTCAGATTTGCTTGTTTGTTTTGATAAGGAGTTTTCTTCTATTATAACTTGCATTATAAATTAATTCAACCTTAATTAATCATGTGTCCCCCTCCAGCAATATTTATTAATCCTGGGCTAGATCTTTGTGGTCACTCTTTCTTATCTCGTATCTTCTCTCATCATTTTCAACTTTTTATTGTTTATTCTGGGAGTCCCCTCTCAATTTTAGCCTCTACCTCAGTGGTTCTAAGTGTTCTAAAGAAACTTCAATGGAAGTTCCAGAGAACCCCTTTGGGATCCACCATTTGGGTGAAGGAAGAAGGTGTAGTCAATAAGGCACTGGAGTCCTATCTGCACGTCAACCACAATCTCATTCATCACTTTTACAGGGTCTATACAAGAGTCTATACAAGCTCTCTTTAAAAAGGGGGATCCATAGCTTTTCAAAACATTTCAAAACTGCTGTTATATATTACTTATTCCATTTTCTCTGTGGAATACTTTGTTCTTTTCCAACTTGAATATGAATTTGAATTTGAATTTGACTAGTATGGTTTTCATTTCAACAAATCCCTTCTTAAAGTTTCTTCTTGTTCATAGAGGCGATTTCCTTATGTATATTAATAAAAATCATCAAGCAAATATCTTCTAAAATTTTCTTCTGGTTCTCATAGCAAATCTAATTTATATTTTATAGTTTTATTCTGTGTCTTGTCTCCCTTATTTGGTGCTGTACAGGCTGTTCTTTCAACTGTTTATTTACTTATTATTAACCAGGAGGACCCATCCAGGTCCTATATTAGAGAAGAGACTGTACAAGTGTATTTTCCATAATGTCCCCTCTAGAACTGGAAGAATCATCCATCAGATATGAAGCCAAGAACAAGTTGTGGGCAGAGCTTTGAACCCAGGTCTTAGCAGTTGAGTCAACTAAGTAATTTCACCCAACACTGGACCACCTCCATCATTCCCTAGTTACAAAGAAGAAAATGCATTTCCCAGGGAAACTGAGTCCATCTTTGAACCAGTCCTCTTTAATGGGGGAAAGTGATGTAAGAAGAGTTACATCTTTTTAACATCTTTACTCCTGAGAGTTCTCAACAGGTTCTTTTCATTCTTCTCCATCTTCAGCCACATTATATTTGAAAACTGCAGCCTTAAAAGAAGAGTTGATGCTTATAATCTAGACATCCTATCTTTCTGTTTTATAACTGCATGTTTTTGCACATATTTAATATGCCAGCTGCACTATCCTATCCTATATGACCCAACTATAAAACTCTAGATTATTCTACAAACTTCTGTTTAGAGATTCCTTCCTCTATTAAGAGTTTTCTGGCCAATCCTTCATGCAAACAGGATTAATCTCTACTACTTCTCTCCATGTATGTACTTCTCTTCTATTTACTTGTTTAAATTTCTGTCTTCTCTATTATACTATCTCTTGAGGCTATAAAAAAAAAATGCCTAGCAGGGTGCCTAATCAGTAGTGTTAAACTGGTTCTGACACATATTCCAGCCATCTCCAGAAGCAATTTTTGTTCAGAGAGAGGTGACTGCCTGATGCTCTGGTTTCTAGAGCTTCACTGGAAAGATGCAGTGGAAGTGAACTAAGGGGTCACCTTCAAATTATACCTGGAGATGTTGCATTGCATAGGAGCAGCCATACCAGAAACAGTATGGCTACAGTTTCTTAATCCAGCCCCCAAAAGGAAGCAGCAGAAATTCCTTCTGGATAATGGTATGTAGTCAATTCTCATCCTCCATTTTGAGAGCAATTGCAGATTAAATCATGAGTCACTTAAGGGAAGGGACTGTGTGGGACATCTGCATCTCTAAAAACTGACATGGGATTTTGCACTTCATAGGAGTACAGATGTTCATTGAATTAAATAATTATGGTAACCATAAGTTTTCATAGGTGTTTAATGGGTGACTGGGGAAAGGCCAGTCAGGATAAGTCAGACAGTAACAATATTTTTAAAGCTACATTTTAAGTATAAGTATACTATAAGGAAAGACAAAGAGGCATAGAGAAACTGCTTTCAAATACGAGTCCATTTAAAACCTTGTAGCACTATCTTATTAAATGCTCAGACAAGAATAAAAAATATGGGTACTTTTGTGGTTTTCATCATCTGCATTGAAAAATGTTTCACAAACCAAATGTCCTTGGCAGTAATTCCTGGTTATCTAGTTAACTGTTTCCAGCATGGAAAAGGCCAGATATGTTTAAGCTGCCCTTACACAAAATAACCAGTAGGATTCTTGTGGAGGAGAGAAGAACAATTGTGAAGTAAGACTCTCCAGCAATCATCCTTCTACAGAAACATCAATTTAAACAACTGTCCACTAAAAATATACCCTCAAGAGCTAGGGAAACCAAATGATAGCTCACAGTACTTGGTTATAGCACAATAATAAGAAAAGAGGCATTGGAGAGGGAAGAAAAGATAGTTTTACATTACCTGTGCCACCCCTCCCCCAACCACAGGCAGCATAGCACAATGAAAGTGAGCAAAGAACCTTGACTTGGACCCCAACACTGAGTCCACCACAGCAAAACCTAGTTCTGTACAGATACCCATAGCTCCATAATCCAATCTGCCCCAGGACCAGCAGGATTTCATAACCCCAGACTTCAGAAGTGTATGACAAACTTGATCTTAGGCCTGCACCACTACTGGGCTGATATCAACAACCCATGTTCCAAATAGCCCTCAGCAGCAGACAGGCCTCAGCCACTCCGGATTTTTGGCCTACACCAGCACTGTGCCTGCTGTAGTTAGCCCCAGTCTTCTGGCAGCACCATACCAGCCACAACTGCATCAGGCTTCTGGTACACCACAGCATCATGCCTGCATGGTGATCCCCCAGCTTCTGGCAGTGCCATGCTAGCTGCAGCTGCCCCAGATTTCTGGCATGCCCCAGTGACACATTGGCCACAACTGCCCCCAGCTTCTGGCACATCCCAGTGTTGTACCTGCCATAGGGCTTTCCCAGACAAAGTCTGTGAAGATTGGAATAAGTATCCACTTCTTCAAATGCACAGACATTAATGTACAATCACAAGGATACAGAACAATCAAGGAAACATGACAATACCAATGGACAAAATAAAGTGCTAGTGACCAACCCTAAAAAGATGAAGACATATGAACTGCATGATGAAAATTTTAAAATAACTATTTTAAGAAAGCTCAGCAAACTTCAGGAAAATACAGAGAAAAAAAATCAATGAAATAAGAAAACAATAAGGGACCAGAATGAAAATGTAATAGAGTAGTTGAAAATAATTTTAAAAAATCAAACAGAAACCCTAGAGCTAAAGATACAATAAATAAAACGAAAAATGTAATAGAGAGCATCAATAGCAAAATTGATCAGGCAGAAGAAGGAATCTGTGTGCTCAATGATAGCTTATTTGAAAATATATAATCAGAGGGGAAAAAAGTAAAAAAGAATAAAGAAAGCTTACAGGATTTACAGGGCAGAATCAAAAAAGTAAACTTCAAATCACTGGAGTTTAAGAGAGAGAAGAGAAATATGAAGGAATAGAACACTGATTTAAAGAAAGAGTAGCAAAACATTTTAAAACCTGGAGAAAGATTTAAATAGCTAGGTACAGGAAAGTCAAAGTCCTACAGCCAGATTTAATCCAAATGAGACTATATATTATAATCAAACTGTCAAGGATCAAAGGCAGAAAGAAGATTCTAAAAGCAGCAAGAGAAAATAAGATAACATATAAAGAAGTTCTAATATAGCTAGCAGCAAAATTCTCAACAGAAACCTTGCAGGGAGGGAAACAACACACACTGGGGCCAGTTGGGGGTGAGGATCAAGGGGAGGGTGAGAATTTGGACAAATGGCTAAGGCATGCAGGGCTTAAAACCTAGATGACGGGCCAGGTGCAGTGGCTCACTCCTGTAATCCCAACACTTTAGGAGGCCAAGGCAGGTGGAACACCTAAGGTCAGAAGTTTGAGACCAGCCTGACCAATGTGGTGAAACCTTGTGTCTACTAAAAATATGAAAATTATCTGGGCGTGGTGGTGTGCACCTGTAGTCTCAGCTACTCAGGAGGCTGAGACAGGAGAATTGCTTGAACCCAGAGGCAGAGATTGCAGTGAGCCAAGATCACACCACTGCACTCCAGCCTTGGCAACAGAGCAAGACTTGTCTCAAAAAAAAAAAAAAAGGGAAGAAAAACCTAGATGATGGATTGATAGGTGCAGCAAACCACCATGTTACATGCATATCTATGTAACATGGATATGCATGTTAAACAAGGATCTATTCTGCACTTGTATCCTGGAACTAAAAGTAAAAAAAAAGAAAAGAAAAGAAAAAAGAAACCTTACAGGCCAGGACAGAGTAGATATTATAATAAAACTGCAATATTAAAAAGCTATTAGCCAAAAATACAGTAACCAAGAAATATGTCTCTCAGAAATAAGAGGGATAAAGACTTTTCCAAACAAATAAAATCTGAGGAAATGCATCACCACCAGACCTGTGTTACAAGAAATGTTAAAGGAAGTCCTTCAAACTGAAAGAAAAGGATCCTGATGAACAGCACAAAAAAAAATAACAAAAAAGTATAAAATTGACTTTTAAAATTAAGTGCACAGCCAAATTCAGAATTCTCTAATACTATAATGGTGGTATGTAAATTATTTATATCTTGATTACAAAGGTTGAAAGATAAAACTATTCTGATCTATGACAAACCTGACAAAAACAAGCAGTGGGGAATGGATTCCCTGTTTAATAAATGGTGTTGGGAAAACTGTCTAGCCATGTGCAGAAAGCAGAAACTGGACCCCTACCTGACACCTTACACTAAAGTTAACTCCAGATGGATTAAATATTTAAACATAAGACCTAGCACCATAAAAACCCTAGGAAAACCTAGGCAAAACCATTCAGGATGTAGGCATAGGCAAGGACTTCGTGACTAAAACACCAAAAGCACTGGCAACAAAAGTCAAAATAGACAAATGAGATCTAATTAAACTCCAGAGCTTCTGCACAGCAAAAGAAACAATCATTAGGGTGAACCAGCAACCAACAGAATGGGAAAAAATTTTTGCCATCTACCCATCTGACAACTGGCTAATATCCAGAATCTACAAAGAACTAAAACAGATTTACAAGGAAAAAAAACAAACAAACCCATTCAAAAGTAGGTGAAGGATATGAACAGACACTTTTCAAAAGAAGACATACATGAGGCCAACAAACATATGAAAAAATGCTCATCATCACTGGTCATTAGAGAAATGCAAATCAAAACCACATTGAGATACCCTCTCACGCCAGTTAGAATGGCAATCATTAAAAAATCTGGAGACAGCAGATGTTGGACAGGATGTGGAGAAATAGGAACACTTTTCCACTGTTGGGAGTGTAAGTTAGTTCAATCATTGTGGAAAACAGTGTGGCGATTCCTCAAGGATCTAGAAATAGAAATTCCATTTGACCCAGCAATCCCACTACTGGGTATATACCCAAAGAACTATAAATTGTTCTACTATAAAGACACATGTACATGTATGTTCACTGCAGCACTGCTTACAATAGCAAAGACCTGGAACCAACCCAAATGCCCATCAATGATAGACTGGACAGGTAAAATGTGGCACATTTACACCATGGAATACTATGCAGCCATAAAAAAACGATGAGCTCGTGTCCTTTGTAGGGACATGGATGAACCTGGAAACCATCATTCTCAGCAAACTGACACAAGAACAGAAAATCAAACACCACATATTCTCACTCATAGGCAGGTGTTGAACAATGAGAACACATGGACACAAGGAGGGGAGCATCATGCACTGGGGTCTGTTGAGGGGCTAGGGGAGGTACAGCAGGGGGCGGGGAGGTTGGGGAGAAATGCCAGATACAGGTGACGGGGGGATGGAGGCAGCAAACCACATTGCTATATATGTACCTATGCAACACTCCTGTATGATCTGCATATGTACCCCAGAACCTAAAGTACAATAAAGAAAAAAATAATAATAGCTACAATAACTTATTAAGGAATATGTAATATAAAGAGATGTAAATTGTGACATCAAAAATTCAAAAACGGGATGGGGTGCAGTGGCTCTTGCCTCTCAGCACTTTGAGAGGCTAAGGCAGGTGGATCACTTGAGTCCAGGAGTTTGAGACCAGCCTGGGCAACATGGCAAAACCCTGTCTCTACAAAAGCTACAAAAATTAGCCAGGCATGATGGTACATGCTTGTAGTCCCAGATACTTGGCAGGCTAAGATGGGAGAATCACCTGAGCCTAGGAGGCTGAGGTTCCAGTGAGCCAAAATCATACCACTGCACTCCAGCCTGAGTGACAGAGTGAGACCTTGTCTCAGAAAAAAAAAAAAAAAAAAAAGGGATGGAGCAAAAGCTTGGAGTTGGGTTTTTATTTTCTTTTGTTTTTACAGTCAAAGTTCAGTTGTAATCAGCTTTAAATAACCTGTTATAACTATATAATTTTTTGTAAGCATTCTACCAGTTGCAAAGCAAAACCTATAGTAGTGTTAAAGTGAACTAAATATGGCCTGAGAAGGACTCTGTACTTCTATATTTGAATCCTCATAGAAGAACTACAACTTAACTTAATAGGTAGATAAGACTGAGAACGTGACTTGAGATTATCTGCGTGTAACAGTGGCTAGGTCTTGGCCCATCCCAGCAGTTACACACCAACTATTCATACACTGTCAAGTGTTCAAACTGTGTTCAAATAAAGCAAACGCTGAGCTGTAACCAATCTAGTTGTTTCTGTACCTCACTTCTGATTTCTCTATGTCACTTCCCTTTTCTTGTCTGTAATTCTTCCCTTTTCTTGTATGTAATTCTTCTTCCACCACAGGGCTGCAATGAGTCTCTGAATCTGCTGTGATTCTGGAGGCTGTCTGATTTGCGAATCATTCATTGCTCAATTAAACTCCTTTAAATCTAATTTGGCTGAAGTTTTTCTTTTAACAGTAATTACACAAAAAATACAAAGCAGGGAATCAAGACACCACTAGAAAAATCACTTAGCTACAAAGGAAAACAGCCAGAGAGAAAGAAAGGAACACAAGGATCTATAAACAACTGGATAAAAGACAATTGGCAAAATGGCAGTAGTAAGTCCTTACCTATTAATGATTACCTTGAATAGAAATAGATTAAATTATCCAATCAAAGGCATAGAGAGTCTGAATGAATTTTTTAAAAAGACCCAACTACATGCTTCCTGCAACAGAATCACTTCACCTGTAAAGATGCATATAGAGTGAAGGTGAAGGGGCAGAAAAAGATATTCTGTACAAACGGAAATCAAAAGAAGCAAGGGTAGCTATATTTATATCAGATAAAATAGATTTTAAGTCACAAACTATAAAAAGAGACAAATAAGTTTATTATATAATAATAAAATATCAATTCAGCAAGAGGATATAACAATTGTAAATATATATCCATCCAACATCAGAGCACACAAATGCATAAAGCAAAAATTAATAGATCTGAAGGGACAGATTGATTGCACTATATTAATAGTCAGGGACTTCAATAGCCCACATTCAGTAATGAAAAGATTTTCTAGATGTAAAATCAGTAACAAAAACATTAGATATAAACTACACTTCGGATCAAATGGACCTAACAGACATATACAGAACATTCCATCCAACAGCTGAAGAATTCATATTCTCAAATGCAAATAAAATATTCTCCAGGAAAGATCTGCTGTTAGGCCACAAAACAAGTCTGAACCAATTTTAAAAGACGAAAATCATACCAAGTATATTTTCTGACCACAATGATAAAAAAAAAACTAGAAATTAGTAACAGAAATAACTTTGGAAAATCCACAAATACATGAAAATTAAACAACATGCTCCTGAACAACCAATGGGTCTATCAAGAAACTGAAAGAGATATTTAAGAATTTCTTCCAACAAATGAAAATGAAAACACAGCACAGCAAAACTTTCGGGATACATCAAAAGCATTCTAAGAGAGAAGTCTATAGCAATAAACACTTACATCTAAAAAAGAGACACATCTCAAATTGATTACCTAATGTTGCATCTCAAGAAACTAGAAAAACAAGAATGAAGCCCAAAGTTAGTAAAAGAAAGGAAATAATAAAGATAACAACAGAAAATAATAGAGAAAAATAATAGAAAAAAAACCAAAGTCAGTTTTCTAAAGGATAAACAAAATTAATAAATGGTTATCTAGACTAAGAAAAAAAGAGAGAAGACTAAGATTAATAAAATCAGAAAAAGGAGATATTACAACTGATACAACTGAAACATAAAGGATTGTAAGATATTATTATGAGTAATTATACATCAACAAATTGGATAACCTAGAAGAAGTGGATAAATTCCTTGATATGTACAACATACCAACACTGAATTATGAGAAGTGGAAAATCATAATAGACCAATAATGAGTAAGAGATGAAATCAGTAATAAGTCTTCCATCAAAGAAAAGACCAGAACCTGAAAGCTTCACTGCTGAAGTCTATCAAACATTTAAAGAACTAAGATCATTTTTTCTTAAACTCTTCCAGAAAATTAAAATGGAGGTAGTAGTTCCAAACTTATTTTTCAAGGGCAGCTTCACTCTGATATCAAAACCAGACAAAGACACTATAAAAAAAAAAAAAAAGAAAAGGAAAGAAAGAAAACTACAGGCATGTATTTCTGATGAACATAGATGCAAAAAATCCTCAACAAAATACTGGAAAATAGAATTCAAGAGTACATTAAAAAGATCATTCAACATGATCAACTGGAATTCATTTCAAAGATGCAAGGATGGCTCAACATATATAAATCAATAAATGTGATACATCATATTAAAATAATGAAGGACAAAAACCCTGTGATCATTTCAATTATTCCAAAAAAAGCATTTGACAAAATTCAACATCCTTTCATGATAAAAATGCTCAACAAATTAGGTATCACATGTATAGAAAATAATAAAGACTGCACCAAAAAAACTGTTAGACCTGATAGACAAATTCAGTAAAGTTGCAGGACACAAAATCAACATACAAAAATCAGTTGTGTTTCTATATACTAATAGTGAACAATCAGAAAAGGAAATCAGGAAAACAATCCCATTTACAATAGCTATCAAAATAAGCCAATTAATTACTTAAGAATAAATTTAGCCAAAAATTGAAAGATTGCTACACTGGAAACTATAAAATGCTGATGAAAGAAATAAGGGAGACATAAATAAATGGAAAGATGTCCCAGGTTCATGAATTTAAAAAGTTAATATTGTTGAAATGTCTTTACTAATTAAAGTGAGCTACAGATTCAAAGCAATTCCTATTACAATTCCATTGACACTCTTCACAGAAATTGAAAAAAACAATACTAAAATGTATTTGAAACCACAGAAGATTCTAAATAGTTAAAGCAAGCATCACACTACCTGACTTCAAAGTATACTACAAAGCATAGTAAACAAAACAGCATTGTACTGGCATAAAAACAGACACGTAAGCCAATGGAACAAAATAGAGAGTCCAGAAATAAATCCACAAGCTTACAACCAATTGATTTTCCATAAAGAAGCCAATAACACATAAGAGAGAAAGAACTGTCTCTTCAATAAACAGTGTTAGGACAACTGGGTATCCACATAAGGAAGAATGAAATCAGCCTCTTAGCTAACTCCATATACAAAAATCAACTCCAAATGGATTAGAGATTCAAAAGTAAGATGCAAAATGGTGAAATCACTATACGAGAACTCAAAGGAAAAGATCCATGGCATTGGTCTGGGCAATGGCTTTTTGACTATGGCCCCAAAAGTGCAAGCAACAAAAGAAAAAACAGACAAATGGGATTACATCAAATTTAAAAGCTTCTGCACACAAAACAGGAAAGAATAAACAAATTGAAGAGACAACCTACAGAATGGGAGAAAATATTTGCAAACTATACATCTGATAAGGAGTTAATATTCACAATTTATAAGGAACCCAAACAACTCAATAGCAAGAATACAAATAATCCTATTTAAAAATGGATAAGGAATTTAAATAGGCATTTCTAAAAAGATGACATACAAATGGACAGGAGGTATGCTTAAAAATGTTCAACCTCACTAATCAAAAGGAAAATGTAAATAAAACCACAATAAGATAGCATCTCAAACCTGTTAGAATGGCTACTATCAAAAAGAGAAAAAATAACAAGCATTGGTAAGGATGTGGAGAAAAGGGAACTCTCACACACTGTTGGTCGGAATGTAAATTAGCACACTCTTTATGGAAAACAGTATGAATGTTCCTCAAAAATAAAATTATCATATGATTCAACAATTCTACAACTGGGTATATATCCGAAGGAAAAGAAATCAGTATGTCAAAGAGATATCTGCACTGTCATGTTTATTGCTGCATTGTTTACAATAACCAAGATATGGAATTAACCTAAGTGTTCATCAGTGGATGAATGGATAAAGAAAATGTTGTATATGTACACAATGGAACACTATTCAGCCATTTAAAAAGGAGGAAATCCTGTCATTTTTGACAACATAGATATTAACTTGGAGGATATCATGTTAAGTGAAATAAGCCAGACACAGAAAGACAAATACCACATAATCTCATTACCATGTGTGGAATCTAAAAAAGCTTATTTTATAAAAGTAAAGAATAGAATGATAGTTACCAGGGCTGGGTGGTTAGTTAGGGGAGGGCGAGAAGATGTTAGTCAAAGGATACAAAATTTCAGTTGGGCAGGAGGAATAAATTCAAGAGAGCTGTTGAACAACATGCTGACTATAGTTAATATTAATAACGTTATTGATAATATGGTATTCTTAATAAATGCCAAGAGAGTGATATAAAATGTCCTCATCATAAAAATGATAACTATGTGAGGTATTGCATATGTTAATTTGCTAGATGTAGTCATTCCACAATGTACACATACTTCAAAACATTATGTTATGCATGGCAAAGATATACAATTTTATCTCTCAATGTAAAAAATTAAATTTTTAAAAACTCACCAATAATCAAAAATTTTCCAAGAGAGACTCCATCTGTCACAATAAGAAAGGCTTTTGCCATGTATATCGAATTAACTTTATTGATTGATTTTTTATATGTTGCTAATGTTTCTGTAATTTTTAAGAGCTTATGAATTTGTGTCACAGAGTTGGACATGTGTTCTTCATTGGTCCATGCAGGACAAACAGCTGAAAATAATTTTTGATGTTTATTAGCATATTTTAAGTGGTACCTTTCTTGGTCTAGGCTGAATCCATCTCCAATCAGCTTTTCTTTTTAAAGTTAGCTCAGGTCAGTTTCTCTTTTCAGGTAATATTTAAGATATCATACTATGTGCGTTCTGATCCTCAGTACACCCAATTGATCACATGGAGTTCCTTTCTTCAGGTTTCCTCTGAGCCTTTTTGCTGGTGGCTATGCTCAATTTTCCAGAGGCTGGTGAGAGAACTTTTACCGTTGACTGTGGTTTCCTCTCACTCGCCGATCCCTACAGGTCAAGGATGATTTATCCAACATGTGGAAAAGGAACAAATGTCACTATTCATGTACTTTTTCCTACCATGAAGAAGCAGACCAGGCAAAATTCTTCAGCTGTCCCACCTGCAGGTGGAGGGGGCTGTATTAGGAAGGGTTCTTCAGAGAAAGAGAACCAATGGGGTTCCTAATACAGGAGCTACGTATTAGAGTTCTCCAATAGAAAGAGAAAGGGTGAGGGAAGTTATTATAAGGAATTAGCTCATATGATTATGAAGGCTGAGATGTGCAGGAGAGCCAGTGGTGTAGTTTAACTCTTAAAGCCAGTAGACTTGAGACTCAAGAAGAGCTGATGTTCCAGATTGAGTCTCAAGGCAGCAAAAGTCTATTGCCCTGGCTCAGAAGAGTCAGATAGGAGAAGTCCCCTCTTACTCATGGGAAAGTCAGCCTTTTTGTTCCACTTCAGCTTTCAACTGATTGTGAGGGCACTCACATTAGAAAGGGCAATCTGTTTCACTCATCTACCAAACCAAATTGTATCCAAAAACAGCCTTACAGACATTCCTAAAATAATGCTTGACCAAATAGCTGGGCAACCCATGGCCCAGTCAAGTTGACAAATAAAATTAGGAATCACAGAAGTTAAGTCATTTCAGTTCAGGGAGGTGGATATTGTGTAGAGAGTCCTATTTCTGGCTCCAGTACAAACCACCTTCTCTAATCTAGCTTTCTTAGAGAACCTCAAACTAGGGTAATGTGGCTGACACTTCACTTTTATCCTCTTGTGACAATTATGTCTTTCAAGTGGATCAAAACCCATAATAGAAAAGGGTTTGCTTAATTATCAAATTCCTACAAGCAGTGTTCTTTAACAGCTAAGGAAAATTACTTTTCCTAATTTCTTCTGGTTCTTCCTTCCTAGTTCCTGACTAGAGGGCTCAAGGAGAGCTTTCCTATTCACTTTTATGTTGTGTTGATATCCAGCCCACTTTGAAATGTCTCCATCCTTCTGTGGTCTGGTTCTAGTTACATTTTCCACAATTATCCTGGGGATGAATAGACACACAAATAATAAAATGTTCCATCTAGTGGTGCTTCATCAACCACCATCTTGCTTTCTAAACCTGCAAGAATGTAACAAGAGACACTGGCCTTCCACTTGGCAATTTTCTACCAAAATTAGCCTGACACCACAAAATATCTCTCTGGCTCAGGCACTGGATACACGCCCACTTTCCCTCAAAACTTAAAAAAAAAAAAAAAAAAAAAACTTAAAGGACTGATGTGATACAATAAAAAATATATATCATCTATTAAATAGTTTTACCAAAAAAATTTTAATCTGAATCTACCAGTCAAGCTCTAGAGTTTACTTTCACTTTGCAGGAATAGCAGGGACTAGAGGCTAAATGTTCCATGAGGAAATAGACAAATCTATAATATATAAAACAACCAGACTGGGCTCTTCAAAGAATTAAAGTTTTGAAAAACTATTGAGACATAACGACTAAATGCCATATGTAAAATGAACATGGAACCCTGTTCAAAAAGGGGTGGGGGAGCTGTAGCCTCCTCTATAGATTTCATTTGGGGACAACAGTGAAAATTTTAGTATGAACTATAGCTTAGTACTATTATGAAATTACTGTTAACTTCCTAAGGTAAGAAAACTATTTTTAAAAGTTCTTATTCTTAAAAGAAGCATGCATTATTACTTATTCTTAGAAGAAGCATGCAGAATGAACTGTTATGAAGCTTACACATTACAATCAAAATTTACACCAAAAATACATAAAGATAAAGTAAATATGACAAAATGTAAGTTAGCAATTGTTGAATCTATATGCAGGATATTTGGGTGTTCACTACACTATTCCTTAAAGTTTCATATATTTGAAATATATCATAATAAAGGGGAAAAAATACTTAGAAGGAGCCCAGTTTTTGTCTGAATGTTCTGGCCACTTGCATAATAAATTGAAACAAAACAAGATTTAGCAGAGTAGTGAGTAGTAATGATCCAAGTATGTGGAACTTCGACACTCTAGCCTCATGAAGCTTCTCACGGCATATCACTTCTATCTCTTTCCCAACCCTGATGTGATTCTGCCCTATACACAAGGAGTTGTTTGCACATCTGTCTCTTTGATAAGTCTCCAGTCCTTTTCTGGGTGGGGACTAACTGATAGATTGTCTATAGATTGGCTGTTGGATGAGTCAGTGGTACCTCTCCTTTCTTCTAATACCTCAAAATGCCAATTTGGAGCCAAAACAGTGGCTCATTATGACTTGGTAGTATTAATTAGGCCTCTGCCCAAAACTTTTAAAAATGAAATCTATGAAGATCCTCTTCAACTCACAACCAACCCAAGATTCCACCTAGAGAGTTATTGTTTCCAACCTAGTTTCTGGGACTGCTTGGGGAACTGTGAAAGCAGAACATGGAGCCTGCTGGGAAATACTGAGGGAATGTATTTTCTCAGGTCCACAAGGGGGCGTGATTTCAAAGGCAAGAACTTCCCAGTGCCATACCTCTGCCTACCTCTCCAACTGGGAGCTTAGAGTTCTTTGTCTAACTTTAACACAGGAAGACAGACTGCCCACGTGAACTTCCTTTGTCTAGAAAGCCCACGAAAAGCTATGGGAGGACTCTGGGCCAAACAACAAATCAAAGGTCAGAATCAAAGATCAATCACTCCAGTGGACATGTAAAGGAACTCCTTTCATAGGACAAAATACCTGAATAGGGTGGGAATAACTCCCAGGTCGAAAGTCCCCTTCCCCCACATCTGAGCGGACTCCGTCTCTGGATCCCTTTCCATGACATCATGAGAGCTGCTTTTTTTTCTCCTTTTTCTCTCTCTCTGCCTAAATAAATCACTTTCTGCAAAACTCTTTGAGGTCCAATTTACTTAAAATGAGCTCATCGCTCCCTGAGGGGTCCTCTCCCCCATTCTTGGGAGAGTAAGGGACCAAAGGCCTGGCAGAACACATCCTATTGGGGGCTGAGCCTCCCCCGTATCCCAGAACTGGTCTAATCTGTGGCGAGCCAGCCAGGAGGTACAGCATAGGAGACTGTTACTTCAGAGCGGTGAGTGAGTAAATCGGACAGCTTTCACTTGCTAAAATCTGCCCTATCACTTTAAGGAGAAAGTGACAGACACGGAGCCAGCCAGACCTGTGTGGGACCGTGGGGTCCCGGAGGTGTCTGCAGAAATCCTCAGCCAAATTCAAAAGTGCACTGTGCCCGGTTTCCTCCAAACTCCCTCTCTCTGCCTGCTTTCTGCTCCCTCTCTATCCTTCTGCTGTATCTCTAGGCCAAGTTACTGGGCAAGCAGCAGCCGCAGTTGCTGGCACTGTGGGTGGGAGCAAATCATCAGGGAGGGGGTGAGGTATGGCCTGGGCCTGCATGGACAACAGCACTCAGGACAGGCTCCGTGGCTTGTGGTCACGGCTCCATGGGTGCCATAAACCATCCAGGCTCCTGCCGCTGTGTGCAACCCTCAAAAACCGGAAGTGCCTGGCCTGTTCACTCGCCGGCTTGTGCATCCCAGCCAGGAACTGGGACCATGGACTGCCGCTTGGTCCCATAGGCAGGGCCTGTGTGGGACTGTGGGAGCACAGCCCTGGAGCCCAAATTTTAAAAGTTCACGCACCCGCGAGCCCACCAGGGAGCACAGCAGCCTGGCATACAGCCAGGTAAGCCTCTTTGGCATCCCCCGGGTCGGAGGCAGCAGTGCAGGGAGGGGGACCAACACACACCACCGTGGCTGAGCTTCCCCCTCCCCATGGTGCTGCAGGGCACAGCATTTTCATTCAGGGGAGACTTAAAGAGCTCCCTGGCCTGCCTTTGGGAGGAACGGCTGGTTGGCATGGTGGTTAAAGTGTAGAACCAGCAGCTGCAAAGTAGCTGGTTCAAATCTCTGGTAGGGTCAGGCTTGAGTGGGGGAACTCTTTGGGGAATCCAGAAGCTGAAGGCTATGGGACATTGTGTCTTGTGTCACCTGTACATTTCCCAATGCAACTGAATAGTGCCAGAATCTAATAATGTACTGAGTGATGTCTCGCTTAGGATTGGCTCTCCCTATGGCAGAAATTTTCCATCTAAAAGATCATAGTCAAACTGGGTTCTAGGCCCAAATAGTTAATTGCAGGCCCCACAACCCTAAGGGCATTTTCCTATAATGGAAAATGGGGTAGGGGAGGAGGTCCGGGTCCTGAGGATATTGTTCTGTCCTCAGCCACAAGGCCCCACCTTCTTTGAATTGTGTGCACTAAGGTCCCTCCCTAGAAGTTTGTACTCCTAGGGCAGTTTTATAATCAGGCCTATGTAAATTGGACTCTTCCTAGGGAATATTGGTACCTATCTCCCAAGCCTCACTGGCCTGGTTCAGGGACTTGCTGGTACAAACTACCTATCCCAGCAGTCCACATGTCTTTATGGTGGTCACTAAAGGCACAGAGACAGTGAGTGTGAGTACCCATGGCATTGGTAACGTGATTAAGCCCAGCATATGGGAGGCCCCAAAGATGATCATGCATCTTGGACATATGGCAATTATGAGGTGCTGACTGGCAGATTCCCCAGATCCTGTGCCCTACCAGAAGGATGCCTCAGATGGAGCGATTGCAATTAATAACCAGGGATGCAGGCATCCCTCGTGTTCAATTTTGGATGGGTGCTACTATTCCCAAAACAAGGTCCCCATTAAAGTGCATCCTGGAAAACTGGGACCAATTTGATACACGATCTTTGAAGGAGAAACAGCTCATTTTCTCTGCTGAACAGCGTGACCAAAATACCTCCTGCCAAGTGGAAAAAACTGGCCTCCTAAGGGAAGTATAGATTATGACACTATTCTACAACTAGACCTGTTTTGTAAGAGCAAACGTAAATGGTTTAAGGTCCCCTATGTGCAACTTTTCTCTAAGGAATAATCCTCAGCTCTGTAAGGCCTGTAGCCTGTGTCCTACTAGCCCCTCTTCAGGACTCCCTGTGGCTTCTACCTCCACCAATGCCAACCAGGGCTCCTCAGCCCCTGGACCCCAAGAGGAGCCAGGAAAGGCTGAGATGGCCAAGGCATCTCAGGCTGCTAAGATGCGCAGACTCTGCCCCCTACAGGCAGTAGGAGGAAAATTTGGCCCAACCAAGGTGCACACTCCCTTCTCGCTTTCTGACTTAGAGCAAATTAAGGTGGACTTAGGAAAGTTTTCAGATGACCTGGACAAATACATGGATGTTCTGCAGTGCCTGGATAAGTCCTTTGAATTAGACTGCAAAGATATCGTGCTATTTCTTAATCAAACCCTAACCAGCAATGAGAGAGAGGCTGCTCTAGCAGTGGCTCAAGAGTTTGGGGACAGCTGGTACCTTAGTCAAGTACATGACCTAATGACGCCAGAAGAAAAGCATAGATTTCCTACAGGTAGACAAGCAGTCCCTAGCACGGACCCTCACTGGGATCCATTCAGAACAGAGTGACTGGAGCCACAGGCATTCCCTGACCTGCATACTTGAGGGATTAAGGTGAACTAGGAAGAAGCCCATCAACTATGCAATGTTACCCACCATAACTCAGGGAAAGGAAGAAAACCCAACAGCTTTCCTTGAGTGATTGCAGGAGGCCTTAAGAACAATATACCCCCCTGTCACTCCACTCACTGAGGGTCAGTTAATACTAAAGGACAAGTTTACTATGCAGTCAGCAGCAGATATTAGGAGGAAGCTCCAGAAGCTGGCTTGGAGCCAGAACAGAGTCTAGAATCACGGCTGAACCAGGCAACCTCAGTGTTTTATAACAGGGACCAGGAGGAACAGGCTGAAAGGAGCAGGAGAGACCAGAGAAAAGCCGCAGCCCTAATCCTGGCCCTCAGGCAAGCAGACCCCAGGGGCTCAAATGAGGGAAAGGCTCGGGTGAGCCGCCGGTCTGGCAGAGCTTGTTACCAGTGTGGTCTGAAGGGACATTTGATAAGAAATTGTCCCCAGAGGAATGGACCACCACCTCATCCTTCCCCACTGTGCCAAGGGGATCACTGGAAAGCATACTGTCCCACGGGATGAAGGTTCTCAGGGCTGGAGGTGTCTAAACAGATGACCCAACTGCAGGTCTGAGTCTGCCCAGGGCAAGCGCCAGCACAAGTCATCACCCTCACAGAGTCCTGGGTAAAGCTGACCATAAAAAGCCAGGAAATTAATCTCCTGGACACTGGCACAGCCTTCTCAGTATTACTCCTCTGTCCTGAACAGCTGTCCACCAAGTCTGTAACTGTCCGAGGAGCCCTAGGACAAGCAGTCTCCCAATATTTCCCCCAGCCCCTATGAGATGCTTTATGGACAGCCCTTACTTACTAATGATCTTGTATTAGACAAGGAAACAGCAGATCTAATAAAAGATATAACCTCCTTGGCTAAGTACCAACAGGCTCTTAAAACTTTACCTGAAGGACACCCTATGGAACAAGGGAGAGTTGTTCTGCCCTGGAGACTTGGTGCTTGTTAAGTCTCTCCCCTCAAACTCTCCCTCTCTGGGCCCATCTTGGGAAGGACCATTTTCAGTTATTCTGTCTATCCCAACGGCAGTTAAAGTGGCGGGAATTGATTCATGGATTCATCACACTTCGCTGAAGCCTTGGACCCCTCCTGAAGAAAGTCATAAACCCTCCACTCCACAGCCTAAAGTTCCAGGAGATGACCCTTCATACACCAGCAAGCCGTTAGAGGACCTACATCTGCTCTTCTAACAAGATCCCCAAGAAAGTAACTACTAATGAGTCTAATTTATATCCTCGCATTAACAGGACTGTAACTCTTAACTTTGCTATCTTTCAAACTCCAATTATTCCTTTCATAGTTGGCGAGGAAACCCAGAAAAATAGGAAACCTTGGTGCTGGTGTTAGAAAAGTTACTATCTCTGTTCAGTTACTATAAGCTATCTCAGGAGTTAATTAATAACATATAAGGTTGCTAATTCCCTCTGCAAAGGCCACTCACTCTGCAAAACAGCTTAACTCTTTAGCTGCTATAACTCTTCAAAGCATAAGGGTCCTAAATCTGCTAACAATAGAGAGAGAGGGAGCCTGTCTCTTTCTAGGAAGAAATGCTGCTACTTTATAAACCAATTAAGTGTTGTTTTAAAGAAAGTTAAAGAACTCAGGAATCAGTCAAACACAGGGCTAAAAACCTTCAAGAAATAGTATCGTGGAGCTTGTTTAACAACTGGCTGTCCTGGCTCTATCCTCTCCTAGGCCTGTCTATAACCATTCTATATTTGTTGGCCTCTGGGCTTTTCATCTTTAACCTTCTTGTCACATTCGCTTCTTCTAGAACCATAAGGCCACAAATAATCCTGCAACTGGAACCCTGGATGTCCTTGGTTCATGAGCTCTATTATGGACCTCAGGATCAACCTGCACCCCTGAAAGGCTCCCCTCTGGAGGAAACCTCAACTGCAGGGCCCCTTCTATGCCCCATTTCAGCAGGAAGTAGCTAAAGAGAGATTGACGCCCATGTCCCAACAGCAGTTGGACTTTCCTGTTCAGAGGGGGCACTGAGAGAATGTATTCTCTTCTCGGGTCCACAAGGGGGCGTGGTTTCAAAGGCAAGAACTTCCCAGTGCATACCTCTGCCTACCTCTCCAACTGGGAGCTTAGAGTTCTTTGTCTAACTTTCGCCCACACGGGAAGATAGACTGCCCACGTGAGCTTCCTTTGTCTAGAAAGCCCACGAAAAGCTACGGGAGGACTCGCGGCCAAACAACAAATCAAAGGTCAGAATTAAAGATCAATCACTCTAGCAGAAGTTTAAAGGAACTCCTTTCATAGGACAAAAAACCTGAATAGGGTGGGAATAACTTCCAGGTTAAAAGTCCCCTTCCCCCACATTTAAGTGGACTCCATCTCTTTCCACAAATCATGGGAGCTGCTTTTCTTTCTCCTTTTTCTCTCTCTCTGCCTAAATAAACCACTTTATGAAAACTCTTCAGGGTCTAATATTAAAATGAGCTCACTGTGCCTGGTGGGGTCCTCTCCCTCATTCTTAGGTGAGTGAGGGACCAAGAGCCTGGAAGAACACATCCTTTCAGGGAGCTGAGTCTCCCCCACATCCTGGAACCCAGTCTCAATTCCATGATCCGTGTATTTTCCCCTGGCCTTTTAAATTGGATCATCATATCCACAAGCCAGCCACAAAGCACTGTTTCCCAAAGTGTGGTCTCTACTAGAAATTCCAGGCCAGATGCAATGACTCATACCTGTAATCCTAGCACTTTGGGAGCCCGAGCCAGGTGGACTGCATGAGGCCAGGAGTTCAAGACCAGCCTGGGCAACATAGCAAGGCCCTGTCTCTACAAAAAAAAATCGTTTAAATAAGCCAGGCATGGTAGCTCATGCCTGTAGTCCTAGCTACTCATGAGGCTGAGGCAGAGAATTGCAAGCCCAGGAGCTCAAGGTTATAGTGAGCTACGATTGCACCACTGCATTCCAGCCTGGGTGACAGAGGTGACAGAGCAAGACCCTATATCTTAAAAAAAAAAAAGAAGGAAAGAAAATTACAGATTTCTCAGCCCTTTACTTACTGATTCTGACTCAGTCTGAAGTGGGGCCTGGACATCTATTTCTCTTTATTTTCCCCCAGGTAATTCTGATGTGCAGCCACATTTGAGAACCACTGCCCCAGATAGCAAACATTTCTTCTAAGTAACCAGTCATGCACCACCATCTCCACCCCACACACACACACACACACACACACACACACACACACAGAGTCTCCTTCTAATTTAGTTCTGCTTATTTTCCCCTTTCTGGCCCCAAATTCCCCTCCTACCTCAATTTTGACACCCACTCCTGACCCAGTTGGTTTGGGTTATCCTCTTGTCCACCCTCTGGCTTGTGGGGCCTTGGACACATTTATGTATTTGATGCTTTTCTCACTCCCTTGTTCTTCTTCCTATAGGGCCTTGGAAATTCTCCCCTTCAGCCTATCTAGCTCTCTAATGCAGTTCAGGTCCCAAACACCCCTCCCTCACCCCAAAGAGAGAAAGGCATTCATGTAGAGCTTGTTGATGGCCTTATCAAAACTCCAGTGCCAAAGCACAGGACCATAAGCAATGTGAGGAAGCAGGGGCTGGACAGCTATCTCCTGCTATTTTTATGAGGTCCAAGGGCCCCCCTGACTCTCTCCCACACTTTTTTAGTAGTTTAAACATAATCCAAGTTTCTTTTTCTTTTTTTCATTACATAGATAACACATGAATGTAATCTCACTATTAAATAATTCAAACAACACAGATAAGCTGAAGCTGCAATGCCCCATTTACAGGCTCCTCCCCAAAAGTGACTGATAACAAATCAGCATGGTGTACATTTCTTCACAGCTTTCTGCATTTACATATATCAAGTTAAAGATGTTCACAAAGGTGGGTGGAGAATTTCGTCCCTCAGAGGGACATCTTCCAATATCTGGAGACGTTCTTGGTTGTTACATCCATTGTGACACTAGCAGTTAGTGCTCACACAGGACTGTCTCCACAACAGAGTTATGCAGCCCAAATGCCACAGTGCAACAGCTGAGAACCCCTAAGTTGAACTACGTGAAACTGCCAGTGACTGAGGCCATTTCATGTGGTTCAACCTAATATATTTGTGTGTGTGTGTGTGTGTGTGTGTGTGTGTGTGTGTGTGTGTGTGTGTGTGTGTGTATAGAAACATACAGTTTTATTTGTGGCTGTCTTATGTAAATATATCATATCATATGGCATGATTCTATAGCTTTCTTTCTGATTCTATAGCTTTCTTTTCTGATTCTATAGCTTTATTTCTGATTCTACAGCTTTCTTTTTTCTTTAACAGTATGCCTGGAGGATTCTCTGTGTCTGGAGTCAGAGCTCTATTCAATTCTTTATAGCTACTATGTGATATTCTGGCTGAGAAGGCTTTCTGTGGTCCTTTAGTCACTCCCCTGTGGAGGAATGTTGGATGTCTTCAGTGCTTTACTAGTGTAAACCAAAAAGCATCTGAGCATTTCTCTCTTTGATAAATCTCCAGTCCTCTTCTGGGTGCAGACTATCTGATAGATTGTCTATAGATTGGCTGTAGGTCAGATAGACATGTCTCAATCAGTTTAGACATTTATTTTGTCAAAGTTAAGGATGCATCTGGGAGACAGGTCTGTGCCTTTTTCCAAAGAAGATTTTGAAGGCTTCAGTATTTAAAGGGGAAAAGCAGGCTGGAGGGGAAAGGAAAGATATAGGTCACATTACTGAATCCACATGTTGCAAGAGAAAAGGAGCAGGTAGGGAATAGTTAATTATGTATTATCTCACACTCAGCAAATTGGCACTTGCCATAAGAGAGGGTGAATATAAAGTGGCTACCTATGGAGACATTTAACTTGTTACCAGTAGCTATCTGCTCAGGAACAAAAGGAAATGCAGCTTCTTGCATGACTCAGTTTTCAGCTTAATTTTTTCTTTTGGTGGAGTGAATTGGGGCCCAAATTCCCTTTCACACTAGTAAAAACCATGCTCCAGTGAGCATTCAGACCCACTCCATTCCCCTATACTGGTCAGGTCTAGGGGGTGGGGGTGTTGAGGATGGGGGACACCGAGGACCAGAAAGGAAGGGGCTAAGGATGAAGAAAGAACAGGCTGGGCTTCCAGGGAGGGCAGGGACTTCCTTGGGCTCCTCATGCCCTGGCTGCCCCTAGCTCATGGGTATTTACAACAGGGCTGTGTGAGTTCTGAAACCCACTTGTTAGGCTTTCCAGTCTGCTATTCTCTCAGGTTGAGTAAAGGGCTCAGAGAGGAGTGCACATCATTTGTCTGCCACTGAGGCCTCCCCACCACTGCCCTGGGGCTGCTGAGAGTTTCCATCACACCTCTGAAACCTACTCAACTGTTAACACATCGCTCAGCAAAACAACCTCCCACATTTCCTAAGCATGCAGCATTGCTCTATCCAGAGAACCAGAGCCAGAAGAAACCTCTGCTTTCCCACAAATGCTGTAAGGGCTTTAATTATCATGGAAAATGGCATCCAGACTATTCCAAGACAAAAAGAACAGCCTTCTCCACATGTTCTGAGAGAAAAGCATATTGTCATCTGAAAGAGTAATTTATTTCCACATAATTGGCTCTATAAAGGACATCTTTGGTATCTAATTCCTTAAATAACTGAGGGCCTGCTGGTGCCAGTGCTGACCCCACAGGGGAAGGAATGCTGTAATTAATTGACTCATTTATGATTAATGCATTTCCAGTTTTCCTTTGCTGCCACTCTTCAGGGAGAAAATTGCCCAGCCCTGTGACTCTATTTCTGAACAACTAATTCATTTAAAACAAAGAAAGAAATCCGGATGACTAGCAAGAAGTCAGTTGTTAATAGAAGACCCCTGAGGTCACACCTTTCCTGTGTGCCTCTGTCCATCTCAGAAGTCAGTTTGAGAAAGGGCCTCTGCTCAGCCGTCATCAGTAAAGTCCTTAATATGCACTACTACCTGTCTGCTTTTTAATTTTTGTTTGTTCATTTCCTGGTTTTTTAACCACTATGGTACCATAGGTAGGTAGGTAGGTCTAGAGAAGTGAAGAAGCAAGGGAGGAAAAGAAAGAAGAAAAAAAGCATCTCAAATGGTCCCTACATCTTCATGTAGCGTAAACGTTATTTTGAACCACACCCAACCAATCTGTTTTCAGTGAGCAAAGACGATGTAACACAAGCTGCCAACATTTTTTCCTGGTTATTCATGGTGTTTTGTGAACATCCTATTGTGTCTTTTTAATTGCTCTTTTTTGAGCTCAAATTTATGGAAAAGAGTAACTCAGTAATGTGGGAATCCAAATATAGTTTTTCATTCACCCAGCACCATTTTTAAAGCAAAGCTACATACCAGGTGCTCCCTTATTTCCTTTTTTTTCCCTGTTTCTTCATCAAAACCAAGTTGCCCTGTGCCATGTTCTCTCAGTCTTATGAAATAATCAAGTTCATAATTAGAAAACTGTGCTGCCCACACCTCCCAGCAGTGGTTTATATCCATCATTTGTGAGGTGTATTATTCTAAGGAGGTGATATGCTGGTGTCTTTAATAGGGTACCCTCACAAATCCCCTAAATACTCTGTTATTCTGTTTCCAAAGCCATCATTCTAGTCCCTTCACAACTCTGACTTTCTCAGGTCTCTGATGGCTAGGTTGGACTTTTAGCTTTTAATGGCCTCATTACACATCCTGGACAATTCCCCTGTGACCACAGGATCCTCAGAGGCAGCAAATGGGATCTTCCAAGTAAAGCTCATAGTTAGAACCTTTTAGGATCTCCTAAAATAATGTCAACTTCTAAATGAATGTAGTCCATGTCTTTGTTTATGCTCACAGCAATCAGTGGGGGAAATGTCAGTGGGAAGGTTAATCACAACCTGCTTCAAGAAGTGCATTTAGATTATTATTATTTACATTTTACAGACGAGAAAACTAGGGATCAGGAAAAAGTGTCCTGAATACAGCCGCATCAATGGCACAAATTCATAGCTCATTGGCCACCAAATTTGTAATTCTTTTTTGCTAATACTGATTCCATAAAAAAGAAAATCAGATGCGCAGCTTGAGGAATCAAGGAGGTAAGGGGATAAGGCATGAGCTGCACCTCAGTGCACAAGTTCCAATACAATTATGTGAGAGCCCATACGATGGGATTCTAAGGGTTCTTGAATGCACACCTTGGCAAGATCCCCAACAATCATAGTTCCAAGACCTGGACCCTTAGCAGATGTCCTAAACCCTTGGGCATGACCATTGTCATCTCCCTATAGCAAAAGTTCACAAACCCAGGCTGCACATGAGAATCACTTGGGAGCTTTTAACAAATATCCAGTTATCAAGAGATAACATACAAATATGCAAATATCCAGTTATCGAGAGATTCTGATTTAGTTGATCTGGAGAAGGGCCCAGGCTTCGGTGTCGGTTAAAGCCTCCCAGCGGTTCTCATGGTTAGCTGGGCTTCAGAACCACTGGTGTGCAAGCAGTCTTGGCCCACTGCTACTGCGAATGCTTAGGATTGCTGCTTGCTCTTTCTTCTCTGTCTCTCCTGGGGCCTGTCCTCTCAAGTTCTTTTTTGGCAATTCCTTCTATGAAGACCTTCCAAAATAACCTTCTCAAATTTCTTTCCAATTAATAAATTTGAGCTTTTCACAGGCAGTAGGGAGCAGGGAAAGGACTGTGGACAAAGGGAAATTTTGCATTATTATTTATCACTGAAAATTTATGTAGTACCCACAGTGTGCTGGAATAAAGGATTTCAAGATTGCCTTATCTGGGTTTCGGCGGCTGTGAGCACAGTTAGTCATGTGGTTTTATGCTCCTCTATTTAACTGCCTGTAAAGTTAATAGGTAGACACAATGCTGGAATTGAGCTGATTCAACTCTGAACTCAATATATGGCTTCTAAAGAAAAGAGCAATTGTAGCCTTTAAGATTGCAAAAATCCAATTAAGTATCACTTTTCCCTGCCACTTGATGGGCTTAGACCCTGGAAGTAATGTTAATGACACCACACTAACATCCAGGACAATCACCATGCCCCTTTTACTGACATCACAACAAAGCCAGCGATTATATAGAAAGTGCAAGAAATTTAATGCATCCCCCTGGCTTTTAGTTGTCAAACAAAATGCTATGAGACGCAGGTGCTGATGAGGGCCAGACCATAAATCAAGAAAGAAAAACGTGCCATTATTCTGTTTTCTTTTTTCAAAGAAGTATTCAAGGTCAACAAAACAGATTACACAGACATTTTCCCCCAAAGATGTGTCCTTTGGGATGCACTGCTCCAGACTCCATGCCCTTCCATGCGTTCTCCACTGTAATTAAGATATATGTACTTTTCCGGGCTTTGGGAGTTGCTGACAGACAGCTCAGCTGCCAACAAAGAATAAATTGCCAGAGGCAGATGCTCAATGTTAGATGGTACCTCAGGCAATGCAAGGCTGTGCAGCTACACCTGGGACCCAGGCAGGCTACAAAGCAGGGTGTTAAATGGTTTCCAGACACACAAAAACTGGCATTTGGTATATACTGCGGTCTTCCTTTTAAAAGATAAGGATAAAAGGATCTTCCCAACACTGAGCAACTTCAACTGATCCATGCCACTTGCCCCACTAGGTCCCAGTAGTCAAACCCCAAGCCTCTTTAGGGACCTTTTTCCTCCTCAGACTGGCTGAAAATGCACCTGGTTTTCTTTTCTGCTTGAAAACATCAATCTGACTGCTCACAATGAGTGAAAGCAAAACCAGGTGACTGTGATGGGCTGAATTGTGCGCTCCTAAAATTCATGTGTGGAAGCTCTAGCCACCAGGACCTCAGAATGTGGCTGTATTTGGAGATGGGGGCCTTTAAAGAGATGATTACATTTAAATGAGGCCATTAGAGTGAGCCCTAATCCAATACAATTGGTGGAAACAAGAGGAAATTTGGACACACAGAAGAGATACCAAGGAAGTTCGCACAAGAGGAAAGACCATGTGAAGACCCAGCAGGAAGCTGGCCACCTGCAAGCCAAGGAGAGAGGCCTCAGGAGAAACTCAGCTTGCTGACCCCTTGATCTGGAGCTTTCAGCCTCCAGAACTGAGAAAACAACTTTGTTGTGCAAGTCCCTGGTTTGTTGTGGCAGCTCTAGCAGACTAATCCAGGGGCCCCTATATTGATGTAATCGAATATTATATTGAAATACAAATCTGAAAATACTAATGCTTTTGTTGTTGAGGAAGGCGGAGAGAGTGCTCTCCACCAGGCCATTGTGTACTTGGCAAACAGCAGCCAGCTTTTGCATCTATAGTAAGAAAAATCTTTCAGAGCTGGTTGTGAGAAGAGACAGTGCTCCCTCAGCAACCAACCTCTTGAGATACACCTGTTCATAAATACAGGAAGGAACCTCTGCCAGCCTTCGAAAGTGTACTTGGGTGTTTGCCAGACAAATTCCATCACAAAACTGACAGCTAGTCCACAGACAGGGACAGTTCTCCATTTGGGCTAGTGGGAGCCTGAGAAGGTGCCGCACAATCTTCTCTGCAATTGTGGGTAAAAGTGAGACATAGCTAATCATTTCAGAGAACTCTGAGATGAAGCACCTTCAGAATAGTCTGTTGTCATCCCTGGGACTCAAGAACAGCTTGAAGTGTGAGCAGCTGCTGCCCAGCATTGCCAAGGACTGACCCCTAGCACACACACAAGATGACTGGGGCCTGAGAGAAGAATCTCTCAGGGACCGGCTGCACACAAGCCCATCCAGATCCTGCCTCCAGAGGCAACTCTCACTGTGGACCCTAAGTCACTTCTACAACACTAAAAGTTTCTTACAAAACTTTATTTTCTGGTAAGGCCATACCGTGAGTGATAAGAGGTACCATCTGACTCAAATTTATCTGTATTTACCAACCAGAAAATATTTGCCAGAAAAATGTAAGTAACCTTTGCCCCAGTGTCCGAGTGGAAATGAGTAGGGGTTGACAGAGGCTGGGTAAAAGGAGAGTCATGTGTCAGTTCACCAGAGAGTTATTACCATGTTTAATTTCCCAATGTATTGCCTCATCAGATTTGCACAAAACCTCCCTGGCTTCCCAGAGTGATGCTCATCGGTGCCCCAAGTCACAAGACCAAAAATTCACCAGGTCCACAGCTGGGCCAGAGTCCTGCCTGGCTTAGTCTGTTCAGGATGCTACAACAAAATATCTGAGCTTATAAGGGGAGCTCCCTTATGGGGAACTTATAAACAACAGAAATTTATCTCTCACAGTTATAGAGTCTGAGAAGCTCAAGATCAAGGCACTGGAAGATGCAGTATCTGGTGACAGCCGGCTTTCCGGTTCATAGATGGTGCTTTCTTACTCTGTCTTCACATGGCAGAGGTGCTAACAAGCTCCCTTGGGCTTCTTGTATAAGGGCACTAATCCCATTCACTAGGGCTTTGCCCTCATAGCTGAACCACCTTCCAAATGTCCCTGTCTTCTAATACTATCCCCTTGAGGGGTTAGAATGGCCACACATGAATTTTGAGGGGACACAAACATTCAGATCAAAGCACTGCCATCAATGATCCCATGTAGCTCTCTCATATAGGCTACTTACTCTGTCAGTTCTTTTCCATTTAAACAATTTCATAAACAACTTCAATTTAACAACTTCTACTTTAGAGTAGTCCATATTAAATTATATTAAAATATAAGCTGGCCTCACTTTGTTCTATAATTTCTCTCTTCATTTTTCCTTGGACTCCCACCATAGTTTTAAAGAGCACATTCTTTTGGTCAATATTCAATTTGTCATCACTTCTAAACTGTAGTTTTCCATTTCCGGACTCCACACTATTGCCAATGCCATAGGTGAAAGGAAAAGGAATCTTTGAATACATTAAAGAGGTCCTGTTTAAAGGGTCCTTGTAGCTCATCTTGCAAGGTCATTTTGTGCACTATCTATTCACACATACATAGAAGTATATTTGCCCTATTTTGCAGGCTTTGAAAGATGGCTTTTCTGTATACAAGATTTCCTAAAAGTGGGAACTTCTTTGTATTCTTTTCTAGGAGGGAGACTGCTTCCTTCTTTAGCCTTCTCAGTAATCAGTTTTTCTGAGAACACTTAATTTTGGAGGGGGCACTGAAATTCTTTGAAAAACATTTTTAATGTTTATAATTTCTTTTTGATTCGTGTTCCTTTTGTTTGCTGGTTTGATGCCATGGAATATGATATAGTTTGGATGTGTGTTCCCACTCAAATCTCATGTTGAAATGTAACCCCCAGTACTGGAGGCGGGGCCTGGTGGGAGATGACTGGGTCATGAGGGTGGATTTCTCACAAATGGTTTAGCACCGTCCCCTTAGTGTTGTTCTGTGATAGTCAGTGGATTCTCACAAGATCTGCCTATTCAGAAGTGTATGGTACCTTCCCCACCCCGCCATTCTCTCTCCTGCTTCTGCTCTGGCCATGTGGTGCCTGTGTCCCCTTCATCTCCTGCCATGATTGTAAGTTTCCTGAGGTCTCCATGGAAGCTGAGCAGATGCCAGCATCATGCTTCCTGCACTGCCTGCAGAATCATTAACCAATTAAACCTCTTTTCTTTATAAATTACCCAGTCTCAGGTATTTCTTTATGGCAATGCAAGAATGGCCTAATACAGAGTAATGCCTTCCTGTCCTACTACTTTATAGTTTTATCATTACTCAGATAGGGTCTGGAAGGGAAAAGAAAAATATCTCTGCAAACTGTCATGCAGCCGTATCTCACCATGCACTTCATCTGATTTACTCTTATCTTGCTTCGCAAGGATCCTGACAAATCCTTCTCTGATTTGGATGCCTTTTCTTAGTAGATTTGTCCTGAGTTTCTAAAACTCTCTGTCCCTTGATCTTCCCAATAATCTGTTTTTCTACTCCAGCCAAAGCTATATTGTCCATTACATGTCTTGTCAGTTTAACTAAATATATATATAATTTTTATAAATTTCTTAGACTTTATCATGGTAGTAAGATCAGCTACCTCATTTATTTGAGATATGTAAAATCTTTACTTTGCTTTTCCTAAACATTTCCCAGTTAGGATAACTAGGTAAATGGTAAGATTCACGTCACTTGAGCTTTGCCTTAAAATGCAAGTGGAAGAAGTATTATTCTGATTATTTTATATGAAGTAACTGAGGGCTCAAAAGAGAGAATTCACTTTGCTGGGGTAGTGAAGCCAGAATTCAAGTCTAGGCAGTGGTACCAAAGCTGTATTCTTAATCTCTAGCTTGAATGCCATGACTGGGGACAACAGGGGTGTTTAAGTGATTAGATCAACAAACTCTTGATATAAGCTTAGAGACTGTTCAAACACCCAACACAACATCCACTCAAGATGGCCCATGAGAGGCATGACTAAATGGTAACCGGACAAAGAAGCTGATACTCAGTAATTGTATTGTGTTCTGGAAAGAATATGCTGATGAAAAGGGAGTTGCTACCTCTGCTTGTTATCCATAGAAAGAAGTCCAAAAGAAAAATATCATCAGGGTGCAGCCAGCACTATCCAGGGGAGAGAGGCCTAGGCTAAGCTCTACGAATGTTTATGAACATAAGTGTGGCAGGCAGATGCCACAGTGAAAATGGACGCAGACAGATGCCTCCACACTGGCCTGGGAGCCCCCACAGCACCCCAGAGAAAGGCAGGCAGCTCCTAGAGGAATGAGAGGCTTTAGGCAACCACAGCTAAGAGTAGGTGGGTAAGTACACCAGGTGCTGTGAAAAGCACTTGACATATATTATCTTACTTAATCATTTCAACAATGCTATGATGTATTATTATCCCTAAATTGGGGTATAATTGCATAAGTTCACACAGATAAGAGATAGCTGAAACTCTATACATGAAGTAAACATGCTTTTCTAAATAGCCTGTGTATCTGCCGGGTTCTCTCCAATTCTCTGCCTGCAGATACACAGGCTATTTTTTTAAAGTACATTCCTTTCTGCGCCCTCAAATCTGCTGGTGTGAGAGAATCCTGCAGTATCTGACGAACAGCTCAGGGATCCATACTCAGTTCTACGGGGGATGGGGGTCAATGTGGAGACCTTGTTTCCAGTGGAAGCCAGAAAAGTTCATATTGCGCAAAAAGGAGTCTTAACAGAAAAGCCAGGCTGACTTAAATCATGCTGTGCTGATCCAGAGCTTTCTCAGATCAGCTGGAGAGGTTTAGAAAACACTGAGAAATACTGAGAAAATCTCCTCCACCAGAGATTCTAATTTAATTGGTCCAGGATGCAGCCAGAGCCTGGAGGATGTCTTAAAGCTCCCCAGTGGTTCTAATGTGCAGCCATGGATGAGAAACACAAAGAACCTTTCAGACTCCTTGATTAAGTTTAAGATTGGCCTCCAAAAACTGAAAGAGAATGGTCCTCAGTCAAGGGGCTCCCAGGTGAAAGGGGAAAAGAAGGGGTGGAGCAGAGAGCTAAGCTGGTCAAGAATAAAAAGTTCATATCCCAGAGCTCTTATTTTCCTTCCTTCTAATAATCTTAAGAGGTGTGGCAAAAAAAAAATTGATTAAAGAAGAGATATTACGTTTGCTTACCAAACTGACAACATTGTATGATACTACCCACTGGCATTAGTGAGATAACAGTGCTAATGGTTACTCTCATTTACTGAAGATTGAAATGCAAACTCTACAGCCTTTAGGGAAAGAGACTTGGCAACATGTATCAAGAACCTTAACAGCACCTGAAGGTTTATATATGGATAAAAGACAGCTAAAGAAAGATACACATGAAATTAACAGTGATTTTTCTCTGGGTAGGATTTCAGGTGAATTTTTTTCTCTGCTTTTACATACCTGTGTTTTCTACATTTTACACAGTGAATATGTCTTGCTTTGGAGAGGGGACTAAAATGTAAAAATGTTTTTTGTTAAAAGTTTGTAATCTATGGCATGACTTTACACTCACGTATTTCCCATCATTTCTTCTCCACTACAATTTTGCTTTCTTGGGCTCATAAGTTATAGGCAACCAAATCTGACCACATGCTGAGCCCATGTAGAATGGAACACACAGCACTGGGTTGCGTTCCCTAGATTCTTCAAGATTCTCTCAAATAAGATTTGAGATTTGCAGATATAGCATTCTTTATTTATCTGCCTATATAGATACACATGCAAAAAAAAAAAATTCAGCACATGTTATAATGCCTTGTTCAGTAGGATTGCTCCATTCTGAAGCCCAAACATTCATTAAGAGCATGGACTCAATGTAAATGAGGTTAGTCCAGCCACTGTGAAAAGTAGTCTGGAGATGTTTCAAAGAACTTAAAACGGGCTACCATTCAACCTAGCACTCCCATTAATGGACATATACTCAAAAGAAGATAAATCATTCCACCAAAAAGACACATTCAGTCTTATGCTCATTGCTGCGCTGTTCACAACAGCAAAGACACGGAGTCAATCCAGATGCCCATCAGTGGTACACTGGATAAGAAAACATGGTACATATACTCCAGAGAATACTGCTACACAGCCATAAAAAAAGGATGAAATCATGTCTTTTGAAGCAACATGGATGTAACTAGATGCCATAGTCCTAAGCAAATACATGCAGGAAAGAACCAAAGACTGCATGTTCTCACTTATAAGTGGGAGCTAAACCTTGAGCACACAGGGACATAAACATGGGAACAATAGACGCTTGGACTTCTGAAGGGGGAGGGAGGGCGGTGGGTTAAAGATTACCGACCAGGTGCTGTGCTCACTACCTGGGTGACTCATCTCATACTCCACTTCAGCATCACCAATGTCCCCATGCTATGAATCTGCGCAGGTACCCCTATCCCTCAAATAAAAGCTGAAAGTTCAAAAAATCATACACCATAAATATACAAAATTACTGTCAATTAACATTAAAAACGAATATTAAAAATGATGTTAAAAACATTAAAAATAAGTTTTAAAAAAAGAGCATGCACTCTGAGGTCAGAGTGGTGTGAACTTAGACAAATTAAATTAATCTTTCTGCACCTCAGTTCACCAAAATATAAGTGGGGTCGAGAAGAAAAGCCACCCCAGGGGACAGAGATGAGCTGCACTGAGTTTAGTGGGTGTCAGCACTTGTTCTACCACAAGGCAGAACTTGAGAGCTGTATGATCTGGAACACATCTGAACCTCCTTGAGCTTCAGCTACCTCGCCAATAAAAGTAGGATGATAATAACAAACCTTCCCCTCTCACTTTGTAGCATGAAGACCAACTGAGACAGTGTATGAAGACTCTAAAGAGCTGTGCAAACACCAGTTATTACTATTATTATTACTTGAGATGGAGTCTCACTCTGTTGAGAGGCAGGAGTGCAGTGGCATGATCTCAGCTCATTGGAACCTCCGCCTCCTGGGTTCAAGCAATTCTCATGGCTCAGCCTCCCAGCTAGCTGGGATTACAGGTGCCTGCCATCACACCCAGCTAATTATTTTCTATGTTTAGTAGAGACGGGGTTTCACCACGTTGGCCAGGCTGGTTTCAATCTCCTGACCTCAAGCGATCCACCCACCTCAGCCTCCCAAAGTGCTGGGATTACAGGCATGAGCCACCACATCTGGCAGTTATTATTTTTATCAGTTTATATTACATTCTCTCATGCCTGATCCTCTCAACCCCCATGACTATACAGAAGCCAAGAGTAGGGTTGTGCAGCTTATATTTTTAGGGAAGCAAAGTCGCCCAGAGCCTTCTACTACCCTCATCACTGTCAAAACAAATGAGTGACTTTGGCAGTATTTCAACTCTATGATGTGTGCTGAGCCTCAGAAACCTGGCAGGGCACAACCATCAGTAACACACCTGAGGTGACTGCTGAACTTCGTGGCTTTTAACTAGAAATCCACACAGCTCTGCCCAGATGACTGTGCTGCTACAGTGGGCATGGATATAACTCCACAACACTTAAGGGTTTTAAAATGTCACATTTCTACAGCCCTCTAAGTCAAATAAAAACTGCTCTGAACATTCACCCACCAGGAACTGCAAGGAAACTCCACCTCTGTCACTATAGAAACACTCTAGTCCCCTCCATGCAGTCTTACAAGATTCCCTGACTAACAGGACACCCCAGGCAAAGGTCGCGAGCTTTGGTCCAAAGTAACTTCTGCCCCTGAAGCTGCAATCAAGCCTAGCCAGCTTTGAGCTGGATTCTGTTCTGGGTGAACTCAGAGAGAGACCCCTGGTTTGGGTGCTGGGGAATGTAAAACAATGAACTCAGCATTATAAACAAACTTTGTCCTTTTTCTAAAAATAGCTGGGCAGGAAGGCAGAAAGATTAGGGACCCACACAGCCAGGGGCTGGGCAACAACTACACCCAGTTTCTTTACACAGTAAAAGGTTTTGGGTTGTTCTTTTTTTTCACGCTATGCAAAGTTTCTCTTGCATATTAGTACCAACTTAATATCTACTGAAGAATTACTTTGCGCTCAGCAGGGGAGGAGGCTTAGCCACTCCAGCGAGAGGAGGGTGACTTGTAACACGCAGGGACGAAAGGGGGTGCCTTATGGTTATACCTCAGCAATCTGTAAAGAGGCTATTTGTAAAGGATTCTGACAAGCATTTGAATGGGGACACAGTATTTGCCCAGTAAGATGTTCAGGATCCATCATTTTATTGAGACAATTTTTCTCTGTTAATTTATGTAACATGAGGTTTTGTCTATTAAGGGTTAGGGAGAGAAGGCCATCAACATAAGGCAAATCAAATTCTCCTAAGGGCAAGTTCCAGACAGGAAGCTTTGTAATTTTTCCAGATTCAGATGATCAATTACATTGTTCCATCATGCCTGTAATCTCAGCAATTTGGGAGACCGAGGCTGGTAGGTCACCTGAGGTTGGGAGTTCCATATCAGCCTGGCTGACATGGTGAAACCCTGTCTCTACTAAATATACAAAATTAGCTGGTCATGGTGGTGCAGGCCTATAATCCCAGCTACTGGGGAGGCTGAGGCAAGAATTGTTTGAAGCCAGGTGGTGGAGCTTGTACTGAGCTGAGATCACACCACTGCACTCCAACCTGGGTGATAAAGTGAGACTCCATCTCCCTACTAAAAAAAATTGTTACAAAATGAAGATTTAAGTTTCGGCTTTCTAACTGTTTCTCTGACTTGCTTTCTCATCAGCCTTCTTCCCCAAATGACTATAAATCAGACCTTGTCACTTCCTGATTAAAACCCTCAGGCAGCCTTCCATGCAGTCAGGTCACAATCCAAATTCTTTCCATAAGGTGGCCCTGTTACTTCTCTGAGTTTATCGCCTGTTGTTTCTTTCCCCCCAACCCCATTTACTTTGCTCCAGACGTTCCACCATCCTTGCTGTTCCAGTGACATTCAGCCACACTCCTGCCTCAGGGCATTTGCGCTTACTGTTCCCTTTGTATAAAATGCTCTTTCCACATATAGCCACATGGTTTCTACTTCACTTCAGTGAGGTCTTTACTGAGATGTCACCTTCTCACTGAGGCTTTCCACCACCACCATATACGTAGTCGGTGCACTAATTTACATTCCCACCAACAGGTATAACAGTTCCTTTATCTCCACATCCTCATCAACATGTTATTTTTTGTCTTTTTAATACTAGTCATTCTAACTGGGGTAAGATGATATCTCATTGTGGTTTAAATTTTCATTTCTCTGATGATTACTGGTGTTCAGCATTTTTTCATATACCTGTTGGCTATTTATACGTCTTCCTTTGAGAAATGACTATTCATGTCTTTTCCTCACTTTTTAATGGGATCGTTTCTTTTATTCCTGTCGAGTTGAGTTCCTTATATATTTTATTTATTAGTCATCTGCCCAGATTCATCCTGCCAGATGAATAGTCTGCAAATATTTTCTCTTATTCAACAGGTTGTCACTTCACCCTGTTGATTGCTTCCTTTGCTGTGCGGAAGCTTTTTAATATAATGTAGTCCCATTTATCTACTTTTGTTTTGGTTACCTGTACTTTTGAGATCTCAGTCATAAATTATTGGCCTAGACCAAAGTCTAGGAGAGTCTGTAGGTATAGTTGGTGGTGTTGCTCTCTTGATTTCTTTCTTAGCTAGATCATTATTGGTGTATAGAAATGCTACTGATTTTTGTACACTGATTTTGCATCCTGCAACTTGACCAAATTAATTTATCAAATGTAAGAGTTTATTGGTGGATTCTTTAGGTTTTTGTAGATATAAGATCATATCATCAGCAAAGAGGGACAATTTGACTTCTTTTTCAATTTGGATGCTTTTTTCCCTTTCTCTTGCCTAACTGCCCTGGCAAGGACTTCTAGTACTATGTAGAATAGAAGTGGTGAAAGTTGGCATCTTTATCTTTTTCCAGTTCTTAGAGAAAAGGCTTTCAACTTTTCCCCATTCAGTATTATGTTAGCTGTGGGTTTGTCATATATGATCTTTGTTGTTTCGAGATGTGTTCCTTCTATCCCCAGTTTTAGAGTTTTTATCATAAAGAGATGTTGAATTTTATCAAATGTTTTATCTTTGTCTACTAAGATAATCACATGATTTTCGTTCTTCATTCTGATGATGTGATGATGTATTGCTTTTATTGAACTATCTCCTGCATTCCTGGAGAAAGTCTCACTTGATCACTGTATATTGTCTTTTTAATGTAATGTTGGATTTGGTTTGCTAGTACTGTTTTGATGATTTTTGTGTCAATGTTGATCAGAGACACAGGCCTGAAGTGTTTTTGTCGTGTTTTGTCCTTATCTGGCTTTAGTATCAGGGTGATACTGGCCTCATATAATGAGTTGGAGAGAATTCCTTCCTCTTAGATTTTTTTGGAATAGTTTCAAGAGAATTGGTATTGGTTCTTCTTTGTATGTTTAGTAGAATTCAACTGTGAATCCATCCAGTCCTAAGCTTTTCTTTGTTTGAAGACTTTTTATTACTGACTCAATCTTACTACTCATTATTGGTTTGTTCTAAGTTTCTATTTGTTCCTAATCACATCTTTGTAGGTTGTATGCTTCTAGGAATTTATCTATTTCCTCTAAGTTTTCCAGTTTCTTGACATATAATTGTTCATAATAGTCTCTGATGATTTTCTGTATTTTTCAGGTATGAAAAAAAGCATTTTTCCTTTTTCATTTCTGATTTTGTTTATTTGGGTCTCCTCTCCTCTTTTCTTTGCTAGTTTAGCTAGTGGTTTATCAATTTTGTTTATCTTTCAAATAACTAACTTTTGTTGATGCTCTGCAATTTATTTTTAGTCTCATTTCATTTAGTTCTACTCTGTTCTTTATTACTTCTTTCCTTCTGCTAATTTTGGGTTTGGTTTGTTCTTGCTTTTCTACTTCTTTAATACGCACTGTTATATTGTTAATTTGTAATCTTGCTACCCTTTCAATGTAGGCATTTATTGCTATAAATGTCCCTCTTAACATCGCTTTTGCTATATCCCTCAGGTTTTGATATGTTATGTTTCCATTTTCATTTATTTCAAGAAATTTTTAAATGTCCATACTAATTTCTTCATTGAACTAATGATCAATGGGCAAGTTGTTTAATTTCCACTTATTTGGACAGTTTCCAAAGTTCCTTTTTGTATTAATTTCTAGTTTTATTCCACTGTGGTCTGAGAAAATAAGTGATATGATTTTGACGTTTTTAAATGTGTTTACACTTGTTATGTGGCATATAATATGGTCTATCCTACAGATTATTCCATGTGTTGATAAAAAGAATGTATATTCTGCAGTTGTTGAATAAAATATTATGTTTGTCTGTTAGGGCCATTTTGTCTAAAGTCCAGTTCAAATCCAATGTTTCTTTGTTGATTTTCTGTGTTGATAATCTATCTAATGCTGAGAAGGGGTATTGGAGGCTCCCATTATTATTGTATTGCAGTCTATTGCTCTCTTTAGATCTAGTAATATTTGCTAGATATTTGATAATGGGTACTCTACCATTGTATGCATATATTGAGAATTGTTATGGCCTCCTCCTGCTGAATTGATTCCTTTGTCATTATATAATGACCTCCTTTTTTGACTGTTCTTGATTTAAAGACCTTTTTATCTGATGTAACTATAGCTACTCCTGCCTGGTTCTGCTTTCCATTTGTGTGGAATATATTTTTCTATCCCTTTACTTTCAGTCTGTATGTGTCTTTACTATTAAGGTTAGTTTCTTGTAAGCAGCATATAGTCAGATTATGGGGTTTTTTTGAATTTTATCCATTCAGCCACTCTGTCTTTTAGGTGGAGAATTTATTTATATCAGAGGTTATTACTGATGTGTGAGGCTTTTTTCCTGTCTTATTATTGTTTTCTGGTTGTTTCATATATTCTTTGTTCCTTTTTCTTACTATTGTCATTATGGTTTAGTCGATTTCTGTAGAGGTACCATTTGAGTCCTTTCTTGTCCTCCTTTGTGTAATTGTTTTACTAGTGAGTTTTATCCTTTCATGATGGTAAATGTACTTCACTTCCAGGTTTAGGAATCCTTTGTGCATTGCTTGTAGAACTGTGCCCTAGTGATAATGAATTCATTCAGCACTTGTTGTCTAGGAAGGATTTTATTTCTCCTTCATTTAAGAAGGATAATATTGCTTGGTTGGCAGTTTCTTTCTTTTTGCACTTTGAATATATTATCCCATTCTCTTCTGTCCTATAATGTTTCTGCTAAGAAATCCAAAGTTAGTTGATTTTCCTTTATAGGTAAGTAGACAGTTTTCTCTTGCTGTTTTGAAGAATTTGGTCTTTGTCTTTGACTTTGAACAATGACTAAGATGTGCCATGGAGAAGATCTTTTTGCATTGTATCTGCCTGGAATACTTAGCCTTCTGTATCTTGATGTCTAAATCTCTTGTTAGACTTCAGAAATTTTCATCTGTAATTTGTTAAATGGGTTTTCTACTCCTTTATCACTTCACCCTCAGTAATAATACCAATCATTCAAATATTCAATGAGTTTATATTGTTCCAAATGTGATTAGTGCTTTGATCATTCTTTTTTTTTTTTAAGTTTTGTCTGACTGGATTACTTCAAAAAACTTTCAAAAGGTGTGGGACCCAAGACTTATATTCAAGTTCTGTGATTCTTTCTTCTGCCTAATCTACTTTATTGCTGAAGATTTCAAATGTATTTTGTATTTCTTTCAATGAATTCTTCAGTTCCAAAATTTCTATTTTGGTTCTTTTGAAAAATATCTATCTCCTTTGTAAATTTCTCGTTCACATTCTAAATAGTTTTCCTATCTGTATTGTTTTCTAGAATTCTCTTATATCTCACTGAGTTTCTTTAAAATCAATATTTTTAATTATTTATCAGGGACTTTGAAAACTTATTTTGATTCAAGATCAAATTACTAATTATTGTGTCCCTTTGGAAGTGTTATATGTCTTTGCTTCTTCATATGTCTTGTGTCCTTATATTAATATCTGTGTATATGGTGTAATCGTTGTTTCTTCCTATTTTTGAATTTACTTTGGCAGGGGATAACTTTTTCCTGAAGATATATCTATGGCATTGGTTGTATAGGGCACATTGACCTTGATTCTTGGTGCATGCAGTAGTGTAGTCTCAGTATGATTTCTTTAGCCCTAAACATTGTCAGTGGTATCTGTGATATTCTTAGTAGGTTAGGACATGGTTATTAATTGAGGCTGTAGCAAAGTTTTGCTGAGGACTGAAATATCAGGTGAGCCAATCTTCAGTCTCTAGTGGTGGAAGTGATGGGAGGAGTATGCCTATCTTTGGGCCCTAGGGTGGTGTACACTGGCACCTATGTTTATACTTGCTGGCAGGCCAGGTCTTGAGCCTTCTGATGGTTTGCTTAGATGTCAGTAGTGGCCATGGTGGACTGGGTAGGTGGGCAGGTGCTTAGGTTTCTGTGCAGCCAGTGTGGCACGAGGAATGGCAACAGCAGTGGCAGGACAATTCTCTGGGTCCTGAATGGTGTCTACTGATGTTGGCAGAGGCTGTGATGAGCTGAGCAGACCAGTCCCCAGGTCCTCAGGTGGCGCTTGCAAGTAGGTGCAAATTGAGGTAATAGCAGCCAGGAGTTTAGTCCCGATCTTAGGCCCCTATGAGAAGTGCTCAGGTGCCCACAGTTGTAGATGTGGTTGGCAATCTTCAGAACCCAGGGCTATATGCTCTGTCTGAGAGGGTATGAAACTGGGCTGGGCAGGCTTGTGCTCAGGCCCCCCAATGGTGGCAGCAGGCAACAGTCATCACTGGCAGAGGTAGAGCAATCCTCAGGCCCTAGGCAGAGTGTGCAAGTGAGGGGTGATAGCAGCTGCATTGAAGCCTTGCCACTGGGAGGAGGGGACTGCCCTCAGTGGCCACAGCCTGGTCCAGTGGATAGGGAATGTGTGCCCCTTTCACATACAGGTCCCAGCAGGGCTTGCCCCCTACCCTGGTCATGGTACTTCATGCCTAGCTCATACCTCAACCCCAGCTGCAGGAGCCCTTCACCCAGCTGACAACCCAATTCCAGTGGCAACTCACACCCTGCTCACTTCCTGGAACCAGCAGCTGCAGCCCACACCTCACTGATTTCTTAGCCCTGGCTACGGTAGCATTCCCAGCATGCTCCCCAGCCTCAGGAACAATAGCTCACGTTTCCGTAATGCCAAACTTCTGACACCATTAGGCCCCAAAACAATGTGTAGTCTGCCAAAAACTAGGTTTGAAAATGGCATCTTGCTGTATTATCTGCTTAGGTCTCAGAAAAGGTGTGGCACCCAGCAATGGGAACTGGGGCAGTTACATCCCATGGTCTCCCAGCACTTACTGGGTTCATTTCAGGAGTTCAGAGTGTCAAGTGGTTCTCCCATGACCAGAACTATACAGTTCTATGGTGGGGCTGTGGGCTATTGGAAGTCTCTCACTCACCCTTTCCCCACATTGGGAAGTTGCTCTAAACCAACAAATATTTAAAGGGATTAAACTGCCCGGTTGCATTTCAGTTACATTTATAGAAAATTTACAAATTAGGAAACTGAAGACTACTCCATGGGCTCCATTTTTTTAATAAGTAAATTAAGGTAACTGGATTAGATAGAGGATGACAGGCCCTTCTGGTTTAAACAAAATTTTAAAACCTTCACAGACTTTATATTCTAGCAAAGTACATAGATAGTAAGCAAATAATCACAAATGTGGTTAATACTACACAAGACTTATAAGCATGTAACACAGGGGTTCAACTTCGGGGGAGGGTGCAGGTACAGTTGAACAATACTTGCCTTTGAAAGAGATATTTTTAAGTATTTGTGCCAAAACCTGAAGTAGTTTGGAAAGGGGAGTCAGGGAAAAGGGGTTGGAAGAGTCCATTCCCAGCAGAAGGGGCAGTGTGTGTAAAGCCCCAGGGTGGGAGTCTATGTTAAATCCACAGGGCAGCAGGTGGAGCAAGAGGGCCAGACAGGGCTGGATTATACAAGGTCTTGTTGCTTATGGCAAAAATATGGGGTATTACTGTATAGACAATTGGAAGCCTCTGCAGAGATTAAACAGGAGAATGTCATTAAAAGATCATCTGCCTGCAGAAGAGAGAGAGAACGGATGGGAAGAGGGTGACACTGAGGTCAGCAGACGAGTTGGGTGGTTAAGATGATAATCCAGGAACAAGACCAGGGTCACAGCAATAGGATGCAGAGAATCAGGGAGATTCAAGAAAGATATATGTAAAGAAGGATGAACAGGACTTGGTGACTGGCAGGCTATAGCAGGTAAAGGGAACAGAGGGGCCAAGGAAGACTTTACCTTTCTTCTTTGTGTAGCACAATAGATGTTGATATTTACTGAGATCAGATACTGGGAGAAGAAAACATATTTGAAGGAACATACAGTGAACTCTGTTTGGGCAAGATTTTGGCCAGATTTGTAAGGCATCCACATAGAGAAGCCAAATCAATAATTGGATAGATAGGCCTAGATCTCAATATAAAGGTCTGGGCTCTGTTGTTTACTAAATGGCAAGATTAATAGATTCTAGAAGAGTGTAAGGCCAATATTATTCCAACAGTCAGCAATTTGACATTTAGTTCAAGGTGGAAGAGTGACAGGTAATCCCATGTGCCTAATGCCAACCAGACAATCATCTAACCTTGGTTCTCTAACAGTAGAACATGCTCAATTAAACCAAAGACTCAAGAGTCACATTAGAGAATTGAATTATGGCAGCTTATATTTATTAAACCAATATTACATAACAAATCCTACATATGACCTTATTTATTAATGTGGGAATAATCATTGTAAATAGTTATTGATACAGCCCTGAGTTCATATTATCTATCTTTTTGTTGTGGTTGTTATGTATTATCTCACTCAATCCTCAAAACAACTCTATGAGGTAGGCATGGTCATCATCCCCATTTTATATATGAATAAATTAAGTTTCAAAGATATGAAGGACTAATCCAAGACACTTGACAGGGAAGTGCCAATGTCATGATGCAAACTCAGACCTGTCTGACTCCATAGCTCTCCTCCTAATATCTAGGCAAGAAGTTTCCAGAAAGTTAACGTAACAGATGAATTTTTTTCTTTCCCTGAGGTTTAAGAAACAAGTTCCAAAGCAAAACAACTCATCATATTCTGCTAAGTCTCCAACTGTTCTGTCCATACTGTCATTTCATACTAAGAAATGCAGTCAGGAGAGATGCTATTAGCAGGAAAAGGTCTACTTTACAGTTACAGAAAGAAATTATCAGAAGTCTCATTTTTCCAGCCCATTACAGCATATGGTCCTAGGGAGCCCAGGGCCAAAAACAAGTCTGCACTGCTTATTTTTCAAACCTTCCCACACCTAGAAGCATTGCGGGCCAAGAGGCAACACTCTCAGTATCTCAGTGTGGCAGTGGGAGAAGTCACTGCCTTGGTATGTG
The DNA here is from genome assembly GCA_004027715.1 of Plecturocebus donacophilus. Classification (NCBI taxonomy): domain Eukaryota; kingdom Metazoa; phylum Chordata; class Mammalia; order Primates; family Pitheciidae; genus Plecturocebus; species Plecturocebus donacophilus. The sequence continues at coordinate 44,725 of PVKP010006394.1, forward strand.
ACCTTGGACAGGAGACTTAATTTGAACTTTAGTTTTCTCATGTGTTCAGTGGGACTAATGGTGGTGCTACTATATTTCAATAATGGCTAGCCATACCATAGGGCTTAATATACATGAGGCATTTCTCTAAACACATTGCATATATTCATTCATTTCATTTTCACCCTGACCCCATGGGATACACTGAGTAGAATCTATTATTATCCCCACTTTACAGATGAGTGAATGAGGGAAAGAAGTTAAATAATTTGCCTAAGTTTGCTAGCAGTCAAATTGCTTAGCAGAACTAAGACTTGACCCCAAGCAATCTGAGAATGACTCAGCACCAAATTATACAGCTTCTTCATGCTATGAGGATTAAACGACATGACGTATGTAAAGCATGGTAGCACATATCCATATGCTTCATTAACACTATGCTATTATTATTATTATTTAGATGGAGTCTTGTACTGTCACCCAGGCTGTAGTGCAGTGGCATGATCTCAGGTCACTGCAATCTCTGCCTCCTGGGTTCAAGTGAAGTGATTCTCTTGGCTCAGCCTCCCAAGTAGCTGGGACTACAGGCGTGCACCACCACATCCAGCTAATTTTTTTGCATTCTTAGTAGAGACGGGGTTTCACCATGCAGACCAGGATGGTCTTGATCTCCTGACCTCATGATCCGCCCACACTGGCATCCCAAAGTGCTGGGATTACAGGCGTGAGCCACCGCTTCCAGCCTATTATTTTTATTATAATTATTGTTATTTAAAAACTGAAGTACAGGATAGTACTTAAGACTGAGGAATAACAGCACAATTTTAGAGTAGACTTCTAACCTTTTTTAAGTTGTATGAAAAAAAAAGAGAAACACTCTTTACAAGCAAGAATCTTAAAACCCATCCTGGAGGAATGGCACATTTTTAAGCATCTCATTTAGACAAGTAATTCAATAAATGCCAAGGGAGCTGAATGGCACTGTGGACCAACTGCTGAGGGAATTCCCCAAAAAACTATCTGAAACACTGTCTTCAGGGGATCATCAGTGCACTCATCCTTACAGTCTCTGCCTCCCTACCTGACAAACTTGAGAAATTGTCACATTCTTTTTTTGAAGAAGAAAATAAAACTAATTAGAAAAGCCTTGTATTGCAATGTGAAGCCGATTTTTAATGCTAAACTTAGAAGAGGTAAGGCAGGACTGTGAGACTGTGAGCAGAGGCTTTTATGTTCTTCCCACAGCAGGCTCCTCCTGAAAATTTAATGATACCACCTTAGAGTAGTGTCTTCTGACAACCCCTATTTAAAGCAAATTCCCCAACTTATCCTCCTTTTTTCTATTATATAATGGAATCCCTAATTATCTCATTTAATTTGTTTGTTTCTCATCTATTTATCTAAGCACACACCTTTATAGAAAAGCAAGTCCCTTAGTCTGTTCAGTCGGAAAGGGTTCTGTCTTGTTCACCAACATATTTCCAGAACCTGCTAGATGTTCAGTAAAGGAACTGAAATTCCAATCTCTATGAACATCTTTGAAAAATATTTAAAGATGTCCAAATGTACAACCCACAGCAATCACTACAAATGTACCCTTTCTTCTCCTACTCTCAAGCGCAGTGTTGTCCAAGGGAAATATACCACTAGGTACCTAAGTAATTTTAAATTTTTTAGCAGCCACATTTTATTTTATTTTATTTTATTTTTATTTATGTATTTATTTCAGACAGGGTCCAACTCTGTCACCCAGGCTGGAGTGCAGTGGCATGGCCATGGCACACTGCAGCCTTGACCTGCCATGTTCAAGAGATCCTCTCACCTCAGCCTCCCAAGTAGCTGGGATTACAGGCACACATCACCATGCCCAGCTAATTTTTGTATTTTTTGTAGAGACGGGATTTTGTCATGTTGCCCAGGCTGGTTTTGAACTCCTGGGCTCAAATAATCCACCTTCCTCAGCTTCCCAAAGCGCTAGGATTATAGGTGTGAGCCACTGTGCCTGACTATAGCCACATTTTAAAAAAATAAAAGTAGAATGGCATCAGCAAGATGCCTAGCATCTAGTCCCTCCCACAAGAATGGATCAAGGCAATGAAAAAACAGTTAAGATTTGATTGGCATGTCTAAGGAGAGTGCTGGAGTGCAGCAGTAGAGTAAAGGCACACTTGTAGTGACTGGAAGTCCAGGAGAGCAACATGGAGGCACCCAGCCTCTGTAGCCCCATCTCCTCAAACCAGATCAGATCTGCCTGGAGATAGGAGGGATATTAGGCAGAAGATTCCTACCAGCTCTCATTGTCACTGCAAACACCTATAGTTCTTACTACAGAAGAATCCCACAGATCTCACAACCTCTGAGTCCAGTTTGGAGAACTTTCAGAAATTCACATGGCGGCCTTGTCCTGGATTAGGAGCACAAGGTGTGTATTCCCTATCCACCCCTAATCATGAACCAAGCTTGAAATGCCCTCAACCTGAGAAATAGCCCAGTGAGCCCTCTCCTGGCAAAGCTGCACCACTGTCACCACAAACTCTATCAGTCTAGGCCTCTGACAAACTCATAAATGCCAGTAGTATGGATTAAGCTGAGCAAACTATAAAATTACTACACTCCTGCATCCATCTAGAACCAAGGACAACACAACCCAATAAAACTATAGGCTAAGACTCATTCCTATAAATAAGCCCTTCCCCACAAAACCTACTCCATGAATTTGGAAGAAGCAAATATCCAGCTGCATAAAAATCAATGTAGGAACACAACCATGAAAAAGCAAAGAAACATGTCACTTCCAAAGGAAAACAATAATTCTCAAATAACAGACCACAATCATAAGGAAATAGATAAAATGCAGAAAAATAATTCCAAGTAATAATCTTAAGGGAAATCAGTAATAAGAATAATAAAAATAATTCCAAATAATAATCTTAAGGGAACTCTCTAACAAGAGAAAACAGATAGATAATTCAATGATATTGGGGGAAATTATTATTTTATTTGAATCGGAAATTCAACAAAGAGATTTTTAAAAAAACAGAAATTTTAGAGCTGAGGAATTCAAGGAATTAAATTTAAAAATACAATCCAGAGCTTCAAGAAATTAAAAAACACAATCTAGTCTAGAAAAGACTTGACCAAGAAGAAGAAAGAATGTCTGAACTTGAAGACAGGTGTTTTGAAATAACACAGACCCAAAAAAGAAAAAAGACTGAAGAAAGTCTACAGGATATATGAGACACCATTAAGCAAACAAATATTTGTATTATAACATTCCAGAAAGAGAACAGACAGGAAAAGGTGAGGAAAATTCAAAATAGATTCAACTCAAGCAGGTCCCCTCCAAGGCACATTATAATCAAATTGTCAAAAGCCAAAGAAAGATTTTTTAAAAGCAGAAGAAAAAAAAGTGTTAAGTCACATATAAGGGATCCCCACTAGACTAGCAGATTTCTCAGCAGAAATCTTATAGGCCAGGAGATAACAGGATGATATATTTAAAGTACTTAAAGAAAAAAAAAAAACCTGTCATCCAAGAATATTGTACCCAGGAAAGCTATCCTTCAGAAATGAAGAAGAAATAAAATCTTTCACCAAAAAAAAAAAAAAAAAAAAATCCTAAGGGAATAATTAATCACCGTTAGACTGGCCTTAGAAGAAATGCTCAAGGGAATCTTACACATAGAAGTGAAAAGAGGATAACTACCATCATGAAAACATGGAAAAATATAAAACTCATTGGTAGAGCCAATACACAAAGAAAAAAGAGAAAGAAATCAAACCTTAACATTACAGAAAATCACAGGCAGACAAAGAAGCAATAAGAGAGAAAGTAAGAAAGAAAGATATACAAAACAACCAGAAAACAATCATTAAAATCACAGGTGTAATTCTTACATATCAATAAGAAATTTGAGTCCAGATGAATTAAATTCATTATTTAGAAGAGATATACTGACTGAATGGATAAAAAAACAAGACTAAACTGTTAGGCTGGTGCAAAAGTAATCACAGTCTTGTCACTTTTTAAAAAGCAATGAAAAAAACTATAATTTCTTTTGCACCAACCTAATATATGCTGCCTACAAGAAATCCATGCCTCCCGTAAAGACACTCATACACTGATAATGAAGGAGTAAAAAAGATATTCCATGCAAGTGAAAATCAAAAGTGAGCAGAAGTAATGATACTTACATCAGACAAAACAGACTTCAAATTAAAAACTGTGAAAACAAAGAAGGATGTTATATAATAATGGAAATCTCAATGAAGCAAGAGAATATAGAATTGTAACAATATATGGATCCAACACCAGAGAACCTAGATATCTAAAGCAAATATTGTTTGATTAAAGGGAGTGATAGACTCTAATACAATAATATAATAGTTGAGAACTTCAACACCCTACTCTCAGTATTGGACAGATCATCTCAACTTAAAAGCAACAAAGTAATATTAAATTTAAACTTCACCATAGTCCAAAGGGACCTAACAGACATTAGAGAACATTTCACCCAACTAGTGAAGAATTCACTTTCTTTTCATCAACACATAGAACATTCTCCAGGATTGACCATATGATAGGACACAAAACAAGTCTAAAAAATTTTAGAAATGTTGAAATCTATTATGTATCTTACCTGACTACAACAAAATACTAAACATCAATAACAAGAGGAATATTTGAAACTATATACATACATAGAAATTAAACAACATGCTTTCAAATGATCAATGGGTAGAGGAAAGCATTAAGAGTAAAATTTTAAAATTTCTTGAAACAAAAAGAGAAACACAACATACCAAAATTTATGGGATACAGAAAAAAAAAACAGAATTAAGAGGCAAATTTATAGCCATAAATGCCTATATAAAGAAAAACTAGAAGGATGTCAAATAAACAACCTAATGATGCACCTCAAAGAACAGGAAAGCAAGAACAAACCAAACTCAAAATTAGTAGAGGAAAGAAATAGCAAAGATCAGAGCAGAAATAAATAAAATTGAGATTAAAAAACAAAAGCCTGGCTGGGTGCACTGGTTCATGCCTTTAATCCTAGCACTTTGGGAGCCAAAGGCAGGCAGATGACTTGAGTTCGAGACCAGCTTGGGCAACATGGTGAAATCCTGTTTCTATGAAAAGGTACAAAAATTAGCTGGGTGTGGTGGCATGTACATGTAGTCCCAGCTGTTTGGGGAATTGAGGCAGGAGGATCACTTGAGCCCCAGGGATCAAGGCTACAGTGAACCATGATCACACCACTGCATTCCAGCCTGGGTGACAGACTCTGTATTGAAAAAAAAAAAAAATCAACAAACAAAAAGCTAGGTTTTTTTTGAAAAGATTAACAAAATCAACAAAACATTAGCTAAATCAACTTTTTAAAAAAAGAGAAGACCCAAATAAATAAAATCAGACACAAAAAAGAAGACATCACAATGGATATCACAAAAATACAAAGGATCATTAGAGACTACTATAAACAGCTCTGTGCCAATGAATTTCAAAAGCTAGAGGAAATGGACAAATTTCTGAATGCCAACAACCTACCAAGAAGAAAGAAAAAATCTGAATATAACAATAACCAGTAAAATGTCTTCGAAGTCTAGGACCAAATGGCTTTACTACTGAATTCTATCAAACCTTTAAAAAAGAATTAATACTAATTCTTCTCAATCTATTTTAAAAATTGAAGCAGAAGGAATTCTCCTTAACTCATTCTACGAGGCCAGCATAACCCATTACCAAAACCAGACAAGGATATAACAAAAAAAGAAAACTACAGGCCAATATCCCTGATGAACAAATACACAAAGTTCTCAACAAAAGACAAATTTGGTTTAGCAAACCACATCCACCAATATGCTAAAAAGATAATACACTATGATCGAGTCAATTTACCCCAAAAATGGTTCAATATATTCAAATCAATAAATGCCATATATAATATCAATAGAATAAAGGACAAAAACCACGTGATTATCTCACTAGAAGCAGAAAAAGCTTTTCATAAAATCCAATGTCCCTTCATGATTTAAAAACATCTTAATAAATTAGGTAGACGAGGAAAGTACCTTAGCATAATAAAGATCATATATTGATAAACCACAGCTATCATCTTACTAAATAGAAAAAAGCTGAAAGCTTATACTCTAAGAACTGGAACAAGACAAGGATGTCCACTCTCACTGCTTTTATTTGACATAGTATTGGAAGTCCCAGCCAGAACAATTAGGCAAGAGAAAAAAATAAAACAAAAGTCATTCAAATTGGAAAGAAGGAACTCAAACTGTCCCTGTTTATACATGATATGATCTTATATGTATATAATCTGAAAGACTCTATCAAAAAAAACTCTTAGAACTGATAGACAAATTCAGTAAAGTTGCAAAATATAAAATTAATATACAAAGATTGGTAGCATTTCTATACACAAAAAATAAACTAGCTGAGAAAGAAATTAAAGACAATTTAAAAACTACAAAATACTGATGAAAGAAATTGAAGAAGATAAAACCAAATGAAAATACATCCTCATGATCATGGATAAGAAGAATTAATATTGCTACAATGACATTACTACCTAATCTACAGATTCAATGCAATTCTTATCAAAATATCAATGACATTCTTCACCGAAAGAGAAAAAGATCACAAAATTTGTAAGGAACACTCCCCGCTCAAAAGATCCAAATAACCAAAGCAATTCTGAACAAAAGGAACAAAGTTGTAAATATCATACTATTAGGCCCCAAAATATACTACAAAGCTGTAGTAACTCAAACAGCATGGTGTTGGCATAAAAAGAGACACATAGACTAAAGAAATAGAATAGAGAACCCAGAAATTAATCTACATATCTACAGGCAACTGATTTTTGACTAATGTGACAAGAATACTCACTGGGGAAACAACAGTCCCTTCAATAAGTGATGTTAGTAAAACTGTACATCCATATGCAGAAGAATAAAACTAGACTACTCATCTCTTACCCTCTACAAAAATAAATTCAAAATGGAATGACGACCTAAATATAATACCTGAAACAATAATTCTACTAGAAGAAAACACAAGAAAAACACTTCAGGAAATTGGTCTGGGAAAAAGATGTTATAAATAAGACCTCAAAATCACAGTTAACCAAAGCAAAAATAAACAAATGGAATTATATCAAACTGTAAAGCTTCTGCACAGCAAAAGAAACAATCAACAAAGTAAAAAGACAGCCTGCAGAGTGGAAGAAAATATTTGCAAACTACACATCCAACAGGGGATTAATACCTAGAATATAAAAGGAACTCAAACATCTCAACAGCAAAAAAAGAAACAATCCAATTTTAAAATGCACAAATGATCTGAACAGATATTTCTCAAAATAAGACATACAAATGGCCAAGAAATAAATGTAAAATGCTCAAAATCATCAGGGAAAGCAAATAAAGTCTACAGTGAGGTATTATCTCACTCTAGTTAGGATAACTTATTAAAAATAACAAATGCTGGTGAGGATATGAAGAAAATGAACTCTTATATACTGTTGATGGGAACAGTGTAGTACAACTGAGGGCATATGTTCTCTTTCCGGGTCCACAGGCATGCATAGATTTAAGGACAAGAATTTCCCAGTGCCATGGCTCCCTCCCATCTCTCTCCATCTGGGAGATTTAATGGTTTATGTTTGAATTCCGTGGGCACAGGAAGAAACAAGAGTCAATCACTCCAGTGGAAGTTCTAAGGAACTCCTTTCACTGGCCTGGGGTCTTAGAGAAGGTGGGGATTCCTCCCAGGTTAAAAATCCCCTTCTTCCACACCCCTTCAGACTCCACGTGTGGGTTCCCTTCCACGAACACTCCCTTTGTGGAAGCTGTTTTTCTCTATCCTGGATTTTCCCTCTGGAGTCCCCTTCCACACTTTCTTGTGGAAACCTGTCTTCCCCTCCTAAACTCCATCTCTCTCTGTTCCCTTCCACTCAGTGTGGAAGCTGCTTTCCTCTCCTGGATTCCATCTTTCTTAATTCTCTCACTCAGTGTGAGAGTTAGCTGTTTCTTTCTCCTTCTCCTATTTCTCTCTCTCTTTAAATAAATCACTTTCTACAAACACTTTTGAGTCTGGCATTTACTGTGCACTGCGCCATGGTCCCCTCTCTCATTCTTGAGAGGGCAGGAGACCAAGAACCTGGAGAAATGTTCTCTCAGGCGAGCTGAGGGCATCCCGAACCCCTATACTCCAATATTACACAACCAGTATGGAGAATAGCATGGAGGTCTTTTAAAAACAAAATACTAAAAATAGAACTACCATATGATCCTGTAATCCAACTACTGAGAATTTACCTACAAGAAAGGAAATCATTATATCAAAGAGACATGTGCACTCCAATGTTTATTGCAATGCTATTCACAATAGCAAAGATACAGAATCAACCTAGGTATCCAACAACAGATAAGGGATAAAGAAAATGTGGTATATATACATAATGGAATACTAGTTAGCCATAAAAAAAGAATGAAATCCTGTCATTCATGCCAACATGGGTGGAACTGGAGGATACGATGTTCAGTGAAATAAGCCAGGAACAGAAAGTTAAACACTGCATGTTCTCACTCACATGTGGAAACTGATAAAAATTGATCTCATAGAAGTAAAAACTAGAGCACAGGATACTAGAGGCTGGGAAGGGTAGCAGGAAGGAAGGCATAAGAAGAGATGTGTTAAAGGATAAATTCCAGATAGACAGCAGGATAAGTTCTAGTGTTCTATACGACTGTAGCATGACTATAGTAACAATAATATATAAATAGCTAGAAGGAGGATACCGAATGCTCCCAATACAAAGAAATGATAAATATATGAGGTGACAGATATCTTAATCACCCTAATCTGATCTTCATACATTACATGTATCAAAATATCAAAATGTATCTCATTAATATGTACAATAATTGTCAATACAACTTTTAATAAAGAAAATTAACTTTAATAATGCATTTGATTTAATCTAATATATCCAAATTATTATCAACATATAATTAAATTTTTAAAATTATTAATGGCATTATCTATATTCCTTTTCTGTATTACATCTTTAAAATCCAATGTCTATTTCATCTTCATAGTGTATCTCAATTGGGCCAGCCACATTTCAGGTGTGCAGGAGGCACATGTAGCTAGTGACTCCATCGGACAGCACAGGTCTACCATCTTAAAACTTCCAAGAACCTCTCTCTCTTTCATATCTCAGGAAAGCTCTCTGTGTACTTGCCATTTCCTCTGCCTAAACTTCCACTCCATTTTCAAGAGGCATCTCCTCATTGCTTAGGTATCCAAACTGCATTATTCATTGCATATCTGCTGTTTCAGAGCTGTCACTCTCCATTAGAAAATAATCCCCTGAGGTAGAGACCCCAAGGTCTAGCACAGTGTCTGGCATACAGTGGTCCTTAATAATTATTTGTGAATGAGCGGATAATGAATCCATTAGATACTATCCCTTTCCCCTCTTGCACCTGCCTTCCTAGAGGGCACAGACCCACTCCACTTTAGTGCTCCCTCAGGGAGTGTGAATCAACTTACTTTGGCCTGGCTGCTTTCACGCAGGGTTTTGATGATTTGTGGTCACCAAACCCCTTTGGCAGTCTGTGATAGCTATGGACTCCTTCTCAAAATCATGTTTTTAGTGCATAAAATAAAATTCAAGGGATTACAAAGAAAACTGACTAATTATATGTTATTACAGCTTGTAATTTTCCTTTAAAAATATAGTATAGTAATGTTACTTTTTATTAATGCATTAAACAACAGGACCCTGCAATGAGTCTAATAGCTTCCCTAATTTTGCAGTAGTGGTGAGGGTACATAATATCTTGAGATATCTGTCAAACTATTACATAATGTGATACGAACACATCTATAACTCTTATGGGTGACAAAATGTTAAGTGCTGCTAATATTACTCTACTCATAATTGAAAGAAACACTACCATTCAGTTAGGAAAAATAAAGAGGGTTTTTTATTTTCCCATCCAAGTCCACAGATTTTCTTGGATTCTATCCCCTTGTTGGCATCCATGGACTCCAGGTTAAGAATTCCTACTTTATTGTGAGAATACAACCCCTCAACTTTGTCCTTTTTCTGCTCAGAGTGAAAGACTGGGAAATTCAATAGAGAATCCCTCAGTGCTCCTTTCCACTGCAGTCTGGGGGTGGGGGTTAGCTGATGCATGAAAAGTAAAAACATTCTGTCCATACATACTGGTAGCATACATCCTGATCAAAGGCATGAATGTTAGACTCACGCTAGCCTGGCTCTGTCACACCTCAGCCCTTTGCCCGGGGGCAAATATCATTCTCTCTGAACCTCAGCTACTTTACCCATAAGACGAGACAAGACTTTCTACTCACAGGATGGGGAGCAGGCTGAAATACCACAGTGGATTTACTAACAGCTAGGGAATACACGTGCACTCAGCAGATGTTCCTATTGGCCCATCCCTGCTTCACCCCCTTTCTCTGATAACTGCTCCAGTATCCAGCGGGTTCTCCACACTAAATTCCCAAAGTTTTCTAATTGGCATCACTTGCCTTCTTTGGTCTGCACTTAGGTAGGTGCCTTCATTGGCTCCCATCAGACCTCATGCCATAGTGGAAAGCAATTGGAGTTATCCAGGCTGGACCTGGCAACCTGGAAGTCTCTAGGGAGGTGAGGTGAGGTTGGTCAAGTTATTTTACCCCTCAGGGCCTCATATTAGCACTATTAGAAATAGGCCTCCCTCACAGTCCTACCATGAGGATTAAGTGAACCTACCATTTTGTATAATAAATGTTAATTATGTCTTTTAGGTATTTCTTCAAATAGAAATAAATTACTAAGAAAGGTACTCAGGTATAGCAAAAGTTGTGGGAGAAGGAAACAACGAGAAAACAGGCTTTGTCACAAAAACTTCATTTCATTTTCATTAATGTAAAGTTTTTCCAACTTTAAGTTTCCCAGCCACAACCTCCAAACACCTGCAGAAAGGTAAGACTCCCCAATAAGAAGATTAACAGTCCCCTATCCCTATCCCAATTATGATGAGGGCTAGACTGTGCTGCCAGCAAAAGAAATGTTAGTTTTGCTTTGGGGGGAAAGGGAAAAGTCAAATTTCTCTAACAGGCGGCCAGAACACCCCCATGAGCAATGTGACTCACCCTGAGCTGTCCCGTAACTCAGGGTGGTTTTTTTAATGGTTTCTATGTAGATGGGAAAGTATTAATAGAGACTAGCTCTCAGGGGCTAGTCTTAATACTGTGAACATATAACCATCACCTCCCTAACCCACCTGCCCTGTGCCCAAACTACAGGGAAAGATCATGCATTTTGGAAACACATGTGGGCTTAGAATCAGACTGATCTGGATTTATATCCCATCTCAGTCATTTACCGCCTGGATAGATTTCAACAAGTCCATTTTCTTTCCAAGCCTCAATTTTCCACATCTGTAAAAGAGAAAATACTGTTGTTATGAAGATATTCTGGGGACTAAAGTTTCCATAGATAAAGCACCTGGCACACAGGAGGTATTCAGTAAACAGCAAATAATACCACCACATGAAACACAAGAGTTGAAAAGCAGCGTACAGTGAAAAAAAAGGTGATAGAAATCATGGTACAAGGAAGGATGGCAAGAAATCAAAATGAGAGACTGGATTGCCAAAGGAATTTCAGCTTATTCAGTGCTGCTGTGAAGTAAATGAGAACGTAGAGATGACTGGAAGGTAATTTTGTGTAACACAAAAACAACTTATTCATTAGCACAGGACAGAGCAAGAGATGAGAAGTGACCTGCACAGGATCGCAGCATCTGAACAGGCAACTCATCACGCATCGCGTCTCACCACAGCCCTGTCTGGCCCTCCCTGTGCACGTCCTTGCTCACCAAGAGGCTTGGACTGGAAAGTCAAAGTAATGACAACAGTTAAAATGTCAGAAAAGACAAACTGAATTGTCACTATTGTTTTGGTAATCAGGTTATTTTTAATTGTTCAATTTCCCTTCCCTGACCTTTGGGACCCTAATAAACAGTGACAGTTTAAAGCCCTAAGCATATGTGAAATCTATTAATTTTTCATTATTTAATTCTATTTCCAGTCCTCTTTACCCTCGGAGATATAAATAGGAATATATTAGTGCCCAACAGCAAATAAGAGGTTTCTCTTTGCTCTCATACCATAACTGGAGTCCCAGGAAGCTCTACCTTGATGAATACTTCTTTTTTTCTTTCCTTTTTGCCTACTCCCTGCATCTTTTTCCTGTCTGCAGTCACACTCCCTACTCTCTTCCCTAGACAGCTATGTTGCCTAAAGGACTGTGAGGAGAGCCAGGCCTGAGACCCACAATGACAAAAGAAGGAAGATGGAGAGGTGATACTGGCTTCTGCCATGTGCAGAGCACTATTCTAGATCCTGGGGGGAAAGACAGGGATGGCCCACCAGACACGCACAGCCTCCTTATCCTACATAATGAAGTCAAATGTCCTTGCTTCACCAGTACACAGAGCCTCCACAATGTGCCCTCAGCCATCAGTTCCAGCCCCATCTCTTTCCTCTTTTGCTACCAACACACAGACTGGAATCCAGAACTAACTCGGGGTCCTGGTTCTTTGTGATCATGGTATCTCCCCTGCCAGGTAAGTGGTCCTGGTTCTTTACATGGAGCTGTGCTACCTCTGAAAATGTGGGACACAGCGAATCTTGACTCCAGCACTCCCTCTTACAAGCTGTGTGCTTGGGCCAATTTCTTGACTTCTCTGGGCCTCAGTTTCCTCATTTGCAAAAGATGGCTAATACTTTCACAGGATCACATGAAGATGACATAAGATGTCACATGTCAAGTGCCTCATATGTGAATGAGGAAAAACTCCCACTAGAGGCTCACAGCTCCCTGCTAGGTTAGATGTGGGTAGGACAAAGGGAGGGAGAGAGAAGCTCCCTATTAAAAAACATTTTTCTCCCATATTAGTATGCCAATAAGAGATTCAATTGTGTCAACAATCTCTTATTACAAATGCAAATCACCCTTGTGGCAAGCTTATCAATTCCCACCTTTGTATAAATTATTTAAATCAAACCAGTACCTTCCAGAGGTTGAGATTACAGTGTTGTGATTATGATGCAAGAGAGCAAGGTTATTTTTAAAACCTTTTTAGGAGGTTGCCTCGGTGCTCCTTTCCACAGCAGTCTGGGGGTGGAGGTTAGCTGATGCATGAAAAGTGAAGACATTCTGTCCAGGTAGCATACATACTGGTCAAAAGCATGAATTTTGAACATTGAGAGCACAGCAGCTAGGTGGCTGGAAGTCAGGGCTGGGTTGGGGAAAAGAAAATAGAAGAGGGTGGGGGAAGGACAAGAATCCTGAAAGTGAAGCAGAAGGCCGTGACTTATCAACTTGTCCTACTTTGTCACTATGCCTTGGGCTCAGATGGCAGCTGGAATGCCACTGACAATCTCCAGGCCTGCTGCCTTGGGCTCACCAGCAGTGGATGGAGACACTCAGATGCATTAGTCAGGCTGTCCTGTCAGCTTGCCCTCATGCAACCAGACTTCTTAGTATAGGCTCTTTCGGCTCCCACCAGCCCAGGTGCCTCACATAAAACCCTTCCCTGTGCCCTGCAGAGATGACATTAAAAGGGTGGGAGGAGAAGCGAGGGAAAGGATGGAGAGCGATGAGCACTCATAAAAGTACGTCAGAATCCCCTCCCCACTCCTCCTTCACAGTCCGTGCAATGATTCCGAACGGAAGGACTGTGGGATGCATCCCCCACACTGTGCGCATGTGCCTCAGCTTCTTCCATGTATATTGCATTTCATACGTTTTCAAACCATTTGATTTGAAATAACAGATGTGTGAGCAGATTGTGAGCAGAGCAGGTAGGACTATCCCCACTTAAAATAATGAGGAGATTATGGTTCAAAAATGTTGACCCTTCCCCAAATTCCAACTGCTAATTAGGAAGTAGGCCACTTTGGGACCCAAGTCTCTCGATGCTTCATTGCAATATAGTGGAACTCAAATTTTATATAAGGCCTTTATAACTACATCTCAGGAACCTGAGTGGGACATCCGTGAGGCTGTGGACAGGAACTGCAGGTTTTAAACCCTGCCTCTGCCAGTGACTACTCATAACATTTTTAAGAACTTTCTCATCCCTTGTTAGCTGTACTCCTAGGCATCTTATTCTCTTTGTAGCAATTGTGAATGAGAGTTCGCTCATGACTTGGCTCTCTGCTTGTCTGTTATTAGTGTATAGGAATGCTTGTGAGTTTTGCACATTGATTTTTTTATCCTGAGACTTTGCTGAAGTTGCTTATCAGCTTAAGGAGATTTTGGGCTGAGGCAATAAGGTCTTCTAAATATCCAATCATGTCATCTGCAAATATAGACAATTTGACTTCCTCTTTTCCTAATTGAATATCCTTTATTTCTTTTTCTTGCCTGATGGCCCTGACCAGAACTTCCAATACTGTGTTCAACAGTAGTGGTGAGAGAAGGCATCCTTGTCTTGTGCCACTTTTCAAAGGGAATGTTTCCAGTTTTTGCCCATTCAGTATGATATTGGCTGTGGGTTTGTGATAAACAGCTTTTATTATTTTGAGATATGTTCCATTGATACCTAGTTTATTGAGAGCTTTTAGCATAAAGCGCTGTTGAATTTTGTTGAAGGCCTTCTCTGCATCAATTGAGATAATCATGCGGTTTTTGTCTTTGATTCTGTTTATGTGATGGATTACGTTTATAGATTTGTGTGTTAAACCAGCCTTGCATCCCAGGAATGAAATCAACTTGATGGTGATTGGTAAGCTTTTTGATGTGCTGTTGGATTCAGTTTGCAAGTATTTTATTAAGGATTTTCTCACTGATGTTCATCATGGATATTGGCCTGAAATTTTCTTTTTTAGTTGTATCTCTGCCAGGTTTTGATATCAGGATGATGTTGGTTTCATGAGTTAGGGAGGATTCCCTCTTTTTGTATTGTTTGGAATAGTTTCAGAAGGAATGGTACCAGCTCCTCTTTGTATCTCTGGTAGAATTCGGTTGTGAACCTGTCTAGTCCTGGACTTGTTTTGGTTAGTAGGCTGTTAGTTGCTGCCTCAACTTCAGACCTTATTATTGGTCTATTCAGGGATTCAACTTCTTTCTGGTTTAGTCTTGGGAGGGTGTAAGTGTCCAGGAACTTATTCATTTCTTCTATGTTTACTGGTTTATGTCACAAGGATTTAGAAACAGAAATATCATTTGACCCAGCAATCTCATTACTGGGTATATACCCAAAGGATTATAAATCATTCTATTATAAAGACACATGCACAAGTATGTTCACTGTGGCACTGTTTGCAATAGCAAAGACTTGGAACAAACCCAAATGTCCATCAATGATAGACTGGATAAAGTAAATGTGGCA
>PVKP010006394.1:60241-83466 GCA_004027715.1 Plecturocebus donacophilus
GGGGGTGGGGGGATTGGGGAGGGATAACATCAAGAGAAATACCTAATGTAGATGACGGGGGAATGGATGCAGCAAACCACCATGGCATGTGTATACCTATGTAACAATTCTGCACGATCTGCACATGTACCCCAGAACTTAAAGTATAATAATAATTTTTTAAAAAGAACTTTATCTGTGATACCTGATTTTCTCATCTGTCAAATGAAGTGGGTGTGGACAATCTTCTGACTTTAAAGCACACATGTGTGTATGCATAATGTGGGGGCAGCAAGAAGTGATGGGAAGTCAAAAAACAAAAAAGGGTATAGAATAGAAACGTGACACTTGTGACTCTGCCTAGTCTCATTCCCCCAATCTATTCAATATTCTGTCAAATGTTCTGCATCTCTACAAGACCTGAAATAGCCTCAAATACTGGCAACACTGCTAGCAACCCATGGTGAGGCACATCCCCCTTCTCTTCCCATTCAAGACTCTGTCTCACAGACACCACTGACCTCCATCTCTAAAGAGCAAACAGGGTAGGGCTTGGCCACCCTCAGTCCTAGTGCCTTGGCCATCAGATACCAGCAGATTCTCTTGGCCACCCTCAGTCCTAATGTTAAGCATGCAGATACCAGCAGCATTCGTCAACCACAGGGAAGAGATTCTAGAAGTGAGCTCAGGACTTAAGAGCAGAAAATGTGGGGCCTCAGATATCACAAGGTCTAGAAGAGACACGTGTTCTAGGCAGGTGCATTCCTTTGGCCCTGTGGGGAGAAATGTTGCAGGAGGGCCAGAATGGGGCCTCTAAAGCACAGGCCCAGGACAGCAGCCCCATGGCTATGGTCTAACGGCAGCGTTGCCCATTGCTATTTGTTCTTCTCCACCTCCAAATATTTTCTCCCAGTTCCTGTTGCTGGCAAAGTTCATTCATTAAGACTTCTTCAAGTACAAAACGGATACAGAAGTTGCTTTGTCCTATCCAATCACCCAATGATTCCCAGCCTTTCTTTCATGCAAATATCTTCCATTATCTTGAAAAGGAAGGCAAGGAATTCTCAAAAATCACTTTACCACAATTTAAATTAATATTAATTTAAAAGATAAAGTGCGAATTTGTAATAGGCGAAAGGTGAAAACAATCCACATGTCCCTCAACAGAGGAACTGATAAATAAAATGTGGTATTATATATATATATATATATACACACAGCAAAATATTGGGGCATAAAAAGCAATGAAATTGTGACACATGCTACTACATGGATGAACCCTGAGGACATTATGCTAAGCGAAGTATGTCAGACACAAAAGGCAAGTATTGTATGATTCTACTTAGATGAGGTACCTACAACAGGCAAATTCATAGAGAAAGAAAGTAGAAGAGAGGTTACAAGGGACTGGAGAGGGGGGAGGGTAGAAACATTGTGTACTGGGTACAGAGTTTCTGCTTGGGATGATGACAAGGCTCTAGAAAAGGATAGTGGTGACGGTTGCATAATAGTGTGAATGTACTTAACGACACTGAATTGGACACTTAAAAATGGTTCAAATGATAAATACTGTGTTTTGCATATTTTGCCACAGTAAAAAAAAAAAAAAAAAGAATAAAATGCTACACAGTATCCTCAAGGTTTTCTGGAGAAGATAAAGAAGAGAAGAGAGAGCCCAAAATCAATTTTCTAAAAACATTGTAACCTCCAAAAAGACTGGTGATGCTTCTTGCTATGGTCTGAATTTATTTCCCCAAAACTCATACATTGAAACTTAATCACCAATGTGATAGTATTAGGAAGTGGGGACTGTAAGGGGTGATTAAGTCACAGGGAAGAACGCTAATGAATGTGATAGTACCCTCATAAAAGAGGTTGAAGGGAGCTGCTTTGCTCTCCCATCACATGAGGACACAGAAGCAAGGCACCATTTTGAAGCTGAAAGCGGGCCCTCACCAGACACTGACCCTGCTGGCACCTTGATCTTGGACACTCCAGCCTCCAGAAAAGTGAGCAATAAATGCACAGTATTTATAAATTATTGAGTCTGGACAGGCGTGGTGACTCACACCTGTAATCTCAATATTGGGAGGCTGAGGTGGGTGGACTACCTGAGGTCAGGAGTTCAAGACCAGCCTGGCCAACATAGTGAAACCCAGTCTCTACTAAAAATATAAAAATTAGCCAAGCACAGAGGCAGGTATCTGTAATCCCAGCTACTCAGGAGGCAGAGGCAGGAGAATCGCTTGAACCTGGGTGGTGGAAGTTGCAGTGAGCCAAGATTGTGCCATTGCACTCCAGCCTGGGTGATAAGAAATTCCATCTCAAAAAAAAAATTTTTTTTAACTAAAAATTAAAAAATATTTTAAACATTATTCAGTATAAGATGTTTTGTTATAGCAGCCCTAACAGACTGAAACACCTTGGGAAGTCACATAATATTTCAGCATCACCCAAGTGTCACATCATTCTTTTGCTCTCTTTCTTTGTACCTTGTCCATTATCCCAAGAGTCTGCATTTAAATAAATTGGATCTTCCTCTTTTGCTGTTATGCACTACAATACCTTAAGTAGAAAAAAACACCAAATTAAAAATCACACTCAGATCAATGCTAAACTCAACTTTGTTGCTAAGTCAGTCCTACACTACAGAGCTAAAATCTTCACCAACATCTAGCATTAGAATTAGCCATGGTTTGGGGTTTCTTTTTAATTTTCAGCTTTTATAGCTTTTAAAATTAAATTATCCCTCTGCACCCACACATATTCTCAATAGGTACAGAAATTTCCACTGGCACTCAGAAAATGATAACGCATTACAGATGTGACTGCTGAAGTAATTTATCTCTTTGTTATTTTAAAATGGCCACACACCATTTTTAGCCACGTTGTAACTGCCACAGCGGGAAATGAGGCCATCATCTAATTAATTTTTATCTCAATTATCTGGGCAGCTGCCTGAATCCTGATCTTCCTTTTGTCAGTGGAAATATGACATAATTGGAGGAGGTATATACATGAAAGAATAAAGGGTCAAAAAAATGTTAATAAAACTGCCTGATTTCTCCCTTCAGTAAGCACTTCTGTGCTCATCTGTACTCCATATTTACCTTCTTAAACTTGTTCCTCCAAGTGTGCTCCATGGACCTCCAACAGCAGCATCACCCAGGAGCATTGTTGGAAATGCAGTAGCCATGGGCCAACACTCCAGTCCCACTGAGTAAGAATCCCAATTGCATCCCATTTTCTAGGGGATTCCTATGTACAGTAAAGCTTGAAGAGCCCTGTATTAGCTTCCTGTGGCTGCTGAAACAAGTTACCACAAACTTGATGGCTTACAACAACAAAAATTTAATCCCTCTGGGTTCTGGAAGCCAGAGGTTCAAATTTTTGATTTTTTGGACCAAAATAAAACAAGGTGTTGGCAGGGACACACACATTCCCTTTGCTGGCTTGAGGGGAGAATTCGCTCCTTGCCTCTTTCAGCTTCTGATGACTGCCAGTGTTCCTTGGTTTGCAGCCAGTCTCTGTCTCCATCTCGACATCACCTCCTCCTCTATATGCATCTCAGGTCTTTCTCTGCTCTGTCTCTTATAAGGATGTTTGTGATGGAATTTAGGGCCTGCTTGGCTAATCCAAAATAATCTCATCTCAAGATCTTTAATTTAAATCATATCTGCAAAATCCCTTTTTCTAAATAAAGTAACATTTGTAATTTCCAGGGATTAGAATGTGGGTATCTTCTAGGGAGCCACTTTTCTGCATATAACAGCCATGCATCTAGAAAGTTTTACCTTCACATACTAGCCAGAATATAATGACACTACATATATGATCTGTATAGATCACTTTTATAAATACCATCTCCAAATATAAATTTAGTAAATTTAACAAAAGGCTATCCTACAAAACCTATTGTTAGCAAAGCAATGAAGTTTCAAACACTGCTCTGTGAACCAAAATCCAAGGCCTCTGAAGTTTCATTCTATTTGCAGCTCATAAACATAGCCCTTACCTGTCCAGAATGCCTGTCAAACATTCTGATTTCTATGCACCAACCCAGATCTGCCAAATTCAAGTCACGAAGAAAGGGCCTGGGAATTTGTATTATAAAAAGGCACCCTAGGGTGATTCTACCCATCAGTTTGAGAAACTCTGCTTAAACCAACACTTCTCACCCTGCACTGCACATTACAATCATTTAGGCAATTTCTTAAAAATACTGAAGCCCAGATCCACTCTAACCAATTCAAGCTGATTCTCTTGAGGGAGTATTTTCCAAAGCTTCCCAGAGATTTTAATTTGCAGCCTGCCTTGAGACCCACTGATTTTACCTCTGGGCCCAGTTAAGTGTTAGAGCTGATTTAACAGACCCAGACAAACCACTCATTAAACTATCTGGGCTACTGCCCCTTTCAGAATACATATTGAAGGGCCCTTCTTCACAGGATGGGTCATGCCTATGATGAGGAAATTATGAAAGTGCTTAGGAAAATCAGCCCTGCAGGAGTTCTCATCCCAGCCATGAGAAGCCATGTGCAAATAACATTCACCACCGCCCCATGAGTATCCTGCATCAGAGAATAAAGCCATGCCCAACAATCCTTTCACCCACCCCAAATCCCATCCTACTTTATGAAGAGGAATTTATTTCTCTTCTTCACCACCTCCCTCTCCAATCTCCACCACCCCACATACACTTTCTTCTAGCCTCACAATACCAAAGTAATAAAGCTTTTAAAAATTTTAATGTTTTATTTAACACACTGAAATGTTCTCTACTTCCATGTAAAGATGAAAAGTTTACATCTTTGATCTTTTCCACAGAGTGTTACTGTCTAGCTGAGGGGCACATTGGACAAACAGTAACAACTGAACTCAAAAGTTCTGCAAAAAACTAGCAGAACAAGGAAAGGGGTATGAGAAGGAGAGTAGTAGCTCTTCTTGCTATAGGGAAGAATTCGGGCTCAATGGAAAACTAAATCTATAACTCACTCTTCTGTGTTTTCTGATTCTGAGACTACAGAGGCTATTCACGAAGTCTAAATTATGGATAACTGATAGTCATGCAGAATAATCCTGGAAACAGGAAAATTCTGTCCTATACAGTAAAAAAAAAAAATAGTCAATTGAATTGAACTTCTCAAGTGAAGACTTCCTTCCTCACTCAATGAGGGAAAAATAATTGCCTTGATTTGCATGTTTACATCAACTTTTCTTTACTCCATATAAATTTATTTTTTATAATTTTTCCTTTGAACCAATTCTATCATAATAAATAAATTTTTAATGCATGTTCATTTTTATAGTTGTATAAAAGTCATGATTTTACCCTTTTTTGAAAATTCTCTTTTAACATTGCTCATGATCACTTTAGACGCCAAGGAGGACAAGACCTATGATGACTGCTTAAGCTTACAGATAAACCCTAAATCAATCAAATGAAGGTAAAGAGATCTTGCCTCTGGGAGTGAGGCTCTTGGAGTATCCCAGGCATCTAGCCCCAAACTTGTTTTCTCCTGGCTCCTTCATATCTAGCCAAGAGAGCAATCACCACCTAGGACCACAAACTGTTTTCCACCTGTGAAGCTGAATGCAGGTACAGAATGTACCAGAGCAAGGGATTCTTCTACCTGGGACCTTGTTTAAGAAGAAGTTTTGACTGCTTAAATCAGCTCTCTCCCACAAGGGGCTGTGTGCTGTTTATAGGCGCCCACAACAACCTGTAGGTTTAGAAACAGTATCGGGAACAATGCCAGTGGTGTTTCTCCAAGCCCACAAGGATAGTAAAGGTAATGTGAGAGGGTGGGGAGTTCCCCAGAATAAAAAGAAAAACTAGTTAGGGGAAAATTACAAGATTGACTTAAATCCATGACATCACCTAGGTCAGTTATTATATTTAAAGCATGATTCTGTTTATCTTATGATGATCAAAATTATAAATATTTCATCAAGGTAGAAAATTTTAATACAGTACTATGCTGTTTTGATTACTGTAGCCTTGTAGTATAGTTTGAAGTCAGGTAGCGTGATGTCTCTGGCTTTTTTTTTTTTTTTTTGCTTAGGATTGTCTTGGCTATGTGGGCTCTCTTTTGGCCCATATGAAATATAAGGTGGTTTTTTCCAATTCTGTGAAGAAAGTCAATGGTAGTTTGATGAGGATAGCATTGAATCTATAAATTACTTTGGGCAGTATGGCCATTTTCACAATATTGATTCTTCCTATCCATAAGCATGGAATGTTTTCCCATCTGTCTGTGTCCTCTCTTACTTCCTTGAGCAGTGATTTGTAGTTCTCCTTGAAGAGGTCCTTCACATCCCTTGTTAGTTGTATTCCTAGGTATTTTATTCTCTTAGTAGCAATTGTGAATGAGAGTTCACTCATGATTTGGCTGGCTGTCTGTTTTTGGTGTATAGGAATTGTGATTGCTGCACACTGATTTTGTATCTTGAGACTGCTGAAGGTGCTTATCAGCTTAAGGAAATTTTGGGCTAAGATGATGAGGTCTTCTAAATATACAATCATATCATCTGCAAATATAGACAATTTGACTTCCTCTTTTCCTAACTGAATACCCTTCATTTCCTTTTCTTGTCTGACTGCCCTGACCAGAACTTCCAATACTAAGTTGAATAGGAGTGGTAAGAGAGGGCATCCTTGTCCTGTGCCACTTTTCAAAGGGAATGCTTCCAGTTTTTGCCCATTCAGTATAATATTGATTGTGGGTTTTCATACATAGTTTTTGTTATTTTGAGATACGTTCCATTGATACCTAGTTTATTGAGAGTTTTTAGCATAAAGGGCTGTTGAATTTTGTCGAAGGCCTTCTCTGCATCTATGGAGATAATTATATGGTTGTCTTTGTTTCTGTTTATGTGATAGATTACATTTATAGATTTGCACATGTTGAACCAGCCTTGCATCCCAGGAAGGAAACTGACTTCATGGTGATGGATAAGTTTTTCGATGTGCTGTTGGATTTGGTTTGCCAGTATTTTATTGAGGATTTTCGCATCAATGTTCAACATGGATATTGGCCTAAAATTTTCTTTTTTAGTTGTGTCTCTGCCAGATTTTGGTATCAAGATGATGTTGGTCTCATAAAATGAGTTGGGGAGGATTCCCTCTTTTTGTATTGTCTGGAACAGTTTCAGAAGGAATGATGTCAGCTCCTCTTTGTACCTCTGGTAGAATTCAGTTGTGAATTCATCTGGTCCTGGACTATTTTTGGTTGGTAGGCTATTCGTTGCTGCCTCAACTTCAGACCTTGTTACTGGCCTGTTCAGCGATTCAACTTCTTCCTGTGTTAGTCTTAGGAGGGTGTAAGTGTCCAGGAATTTATCCATTTCTTCTAGATTGACTGGTTTATGTGCATAGAGGTGTTTAGCAGAACAGAGGCCTCAGAAGTAATGCCACATATCTACAACCATCTGATCTATGACAAACCTGACTAAAACAAGCAATGGGGAAAGGATTCCCTATTTAATAAATGGTGTTGGGAAAACTGGCTAGCCATGTGCAGAAAACAGAAACTGGATCCTTTTCTTATACATTATACAAAAATTAACTCCAGATGGATTAAAGATTTAAACATAAGACATAACACCATAAAAACCCTAGAAGAAAACCTAGGCAATACCATTCAGGACATATGCATGGGCAAGGACTTCATGAATAAAACACCAAAAGTAAGGGCAACAAAAGCCAAAATAGACAGATGGGATCTAAGTAAACTTAAGATCTTCCACTCAGCAAAAGAAACTATCATTAGAGTGAATTGGCAACCAACAGAATGGGAAACAATTTTTGCAATCTACCCATCTGACCCAGGGCTAATAATCTACAAAAAACTTAAACAAATCTACGAAAAAAAAAAACCCCATGAAAAAGTGGACAAAAGATATTTACAGACACTTTTCAAAAGAAGACATTTATGCAGCCAACAAATATATAAAAAAGCTAATCATCACTGGTCATTAGAGAAATGCAAATTAAAACCACATTGAGATACCATCTCACACCTGTTAGAATGCCAATCATTAAAAAATCAGGAGACAACAGATGCTGGAGAGGATGTAGAGAAATAGGAACACTTTTACACTGTTAATAGGAGTGTGAATTAGTTCAACCATTGTGGAAGACAGTGTGGCAATTCCTCAAGGATCTAGAAATAGAAATACCATTTGACCCAGCAATCCCATTACTGGGTAATTGATGGCATCTCAGCAATTCCGTTACTGGGTCAAATGGTATTCCATTACATACCCAAAGGATTATAAAACATTCTATTATAAAGACACATGCACACATATGTTTACTGCAGCACTGTTTACAAAGCAAAGACATGGAACCGATGCAAATGCCCATCAAGGATAGACTGGATCAAGAAAATGTGGCACATATACACCATGGAATACTATGCAGCCATAAAAACTATGAGTCATGTCCTTTGCAGGGACATGGTTGAAGGTGAAAACCATCATTCTCAGCAAACTGACACAAGAACAGAAAACTAAACACCACATTTGCACTCATAAGTGGATGTTGAACAATGAGAATGCACAGACACAGGGAGGGGAACATCACACACTGGGGCCTTTTGGAGAGTGGGGGGGCTAGGGGAGGAACAGCAAGGGTTGGGGGGATTGGGGAGGGATAACATTAAGAGAAATACCTAATGTAGATGACGGGGGAGGTAAGCAGCAAACCACCATGGCACATGTATAGGTATACATGTAACAAACCTGCATGATCTGCACATGTACCCCAAAACTCAATAAAAAATGAAAATTTTAAACCACTATTACTTTATTCAAATAATCTGTGCCATACACACACACACAATATTTTAGTTATGATATATGTATAGTTGCTTTAATCTAAATTTTCCTAAGGTCTCTGAAATTAGTCCTGCTGTATCAACCATGTGATTCTCTACCCAGGGCCTATGATAACCCCAAATTTCTTTACCTCTGAAGTCAGTATTCCAGCGATGTAGCTCTTCATTCACAATCTTTTTGTTTTCTAGCTAGTTAAGATGATCCCACAACTTTTATTCAAAAGTTGATATACCTACCATCTAGCCCTCCACCTTCTCCCTATCTACTGGGATATCTCTCTACGTTCTCTTATCGACTTCCTCCTTCCTGTCTTCTCTTCCCTCCCTCTCTAGCTTTCATTTCATTATCACTATTTTAAGTAATAGTTTACAAATATCCTATACTCTCTTGCCCCTCTGCCTCTAAATCCCACCTCTCTGGCAAAATCTACAACTCAGATGAACTCAACTACCATTTTCTTCAAAACTGTACCTGGGCATTTAGGGGATACTGGGAAAATCTCACAGCCAGGCCAGTTGGTGGCACTATAAATTATATTGAAGGCCAGTCTCAACCAGATCCTCAACTTGACTTCATAACCTCATCACATGGCTACCGACAATCCCTGCCCACTCACACACCTGTCTCAAATGTTCTCTCTTCTCCTCTCACCTGTGACTCCATCAAATCCCTCCCTTTCTCTCAGCAAACAATGCAAGGTCACAGGAGAAGCAGGAGTCTTCAGATACAGAGGCCATTGATATGCTGATGACTCCCTAATTCAAGCCTCCAACCCTGGCCTCCATATAAGCTCCAACCCCAAAATCAAACTCTTCATCATCCCCCTTAAAAAATCACGGTCCTCTTTCAGTACCCCATCTCAATGACTGGCACCACAGCCAATTTCACTGGACAAAGCAGACACTTTCAAGCCATCTTTTTTACATCCTTCCCCCTCAGCCTGCAAATTCATTTCCTCACCAACTCCTGCATTTTGCTTCCTCTTTACATGTTAAATCAATCCACATCTTTTCATCTGTATTGCCATCCCTGAATTGTCATCCCTAAGTTGTTACCTTGCCTTGCCTAGGCTCTTGTTTGATGACCAACCACTACCTACAATGCAAGTGGCTTTGGACAGGCACTTTCACAGTAAATCATTCAAATATATAAGGCCTGGAAGAAACAAGACTCGCTGGATTGGCCACTGTAAAGGAGCATATTTATTCAACAGATACTTTTTGTATTTCTACTCCAATCTAGACATTATATTAGGTAATGGAGAAAAGGTGATCTAAGAGTTCCTCCTGGAAAAAACTCACCATCTACAAGGTAGTGGGAGCACTTAGTCAACAACAATAATACAAGACAGAATACAAACATTGTGTAAGCAAAATGCTGGGGCAGGGAGGATAGCAACTACAAAGAAATATAAAGAAAGAAAGAATAAATCCCAGATGAATGGATGCTTAAGAAAAACTTCACGAAGGAGATGGTGTCAACACATGAAGACAGAGTATATGGGCAATAAATACATTATAGGAGAAGGTGAGTTTCTAAGCAAAAAAGTAAAAGCCAGAAAGTACAGGGGAAAACATTCAACCTGGTGATCATGGACTAATGAGAGATGGAGTTAGAATGGAAGAGTTGTTGGAACTCCACTGGGATAAATTCAATGGGGCATGGGAAAACTTCAGAGAGTTTCTCTATTTAAGTGGCTTTGCTTTAGGTGTAATTTACATTTTGAGTGACTTAGCTAAAATGAGGGAATGCTTTAGGTCTATGCCACTCCAGGCAGACTTGGGAATGAATTAAGAAGAGCTTAATGAGATCTATGCCCTTGGTACTTGGATTGGTCTGTTCTCACATGGCTATAAAGGAATACCTGAGCCTGGGCAATTTATAAAGAAAAGAGGTTTAATTGGCTCATGATTCCACAGGCTGTACAGGAGGCATGAGGCTGGCATCTGCTCAGCTTCTGGGAGGCCCCAGGAAATTTACAATTATGGCAGAAGGTGAACGGGAAGCACACATATTACATGGCTAGAGCAGGAGCAAGAGAGAAGGAAGGGGAGGTGCTATGCATTTTTAAATGACCGGATCTCACAAGAACTCACTCACTGTTGTGAAGACAGCACCAAGGGGGAAATCTGTGTTCATGATCCAATCACCTCCCACCAGGCCCCACCTCCAACATTGGGGGTTACAATTCAACATGAGATGTGGGTGATGACACAGATCCAAACCATATAAGTACTCCATAGTTCCTCACAGTGGATGTAAAGAGACGTGCCTGCAACTTCATTCTTACATCTTCACAGTATTTAGATTGGCACCTAAGAATCCAACTGCAGTGCCTAAGAGATCAACGTTGCTCACTCCTTCACTTAATAACTGTGACTGGCCTGTTCTATTGCCCTTTCTCAGAGGGAAGAAAACACATTAAACTTCTCTGTCAAAGAAGCCACAGGCACGTGAGCTTGTGTAGTTTCCTGAGTTATTCACAATCAGAGCTAAATAGATACCC
This sequence comes from Plecturocebus donacophilus, assembly GCA_004027715.1. Lineage (NCBI taxonomy): Eukaryota > Metazoa > Chordata > Mammalia > Primates > Pitheciidae > Plecturocebus > Plecturocebus donacophilus. Next base: position 71,568 of record PVKP010006394.1, read on the forward strand.
ACAGCAAGGTCAGGACAGAAGAGAGTAGCATTTAAGCTTCACAGGTGATATTTCTTATTCTTTTCATCCCTGGAACAAATGAAGCAGAATGCAAAGAAGCAAATTATGGCACAGTGTCAGGGGAGGGGTGGGGCATGGGAAGTAACTAGACAGCAATATGCCACCACATCGTCTCCCTCACTGCTGGCAGACATCACCAGTCAATCAAAATGTCTTTTCCCACAGAGTCTAGCAATGGCCTCAAACCATTTATGAACTTACTACTCCAGGAAAATACTGCCAATCAGTCAAAGGTGGCCCACAAGAACAACTTTTTTTCCATTCTTAGAATAACAGAAAGAAAATTACAATCTGTAGATCTCTGTTCAAGCCCATTAAGACCATTACTAGCTATGTGGTCATGGGCAAATTCTCAATTCTCTAAGTCACAACTTTCCCACAGCTTTGAATGGAGATAACAACTTTGCCCTCACCATCTGCCAGAGCTGTGGCAAAACTCAAATGTGACAATGCATGGAAGAATGCTTTGAAAACAGCAGGGCTCTATAGCGGTTAGATGTTCTCTAGATGGGTGTCATTACTACTTGTCAGTTCCAGAACATTCCATGTGCCCTGACCAGAGCACATTCCTTAGCCCTGGTTAGCTGCCTGCAGGATCACATGTGAAAAGAAGCCAGCAGGAGGAATTCAGCAACTCTCTGCTGTCCTTTGCATCTTTTCATTTGTTCTTCCTCATCCAAAGCAGACAGCATGTGGACCAGCCAGACTGCCATCTTTAATACTATTCCCCTGGTAGCCCAGAATGGCCCATGTCCAAGGAACTGAACTTGAACTCAGCTGACTGGCTGAGGCCAGTCAGGGCTTAAAGGTTTGTAACAAATGCAAAATGAAACCACAGCTGTAGCTAAAAAAAAAAAAAAAAAAAAAAAAAAAAAAAAAAAAAAAAAAAAAAAAAAAAAAAAAAAAAAAAAAAAAAAAAAAAAAAAAAAAAAAAAAAAAAAAAAAAAAAAAAAAAAAAAAAAAAAAAAAAAAAAAACAATTTAAAGCAGATTAAACAATTAGCTTTTGAATAATAATTTCATACAAATTTATTTTGCATTTTGTGATGGTGCAAGGTGCTCTGTGCAGATGGGACTTTCCTAAATTAATAAGGCATGGGGATTATTTAAAAAGAACAGTTTGACTGGAGATTCTGGAGTTTTCTTCAGCAGACTAAAGTTAGATGCCAGTGAAGCCATAAGTTGGAATGATTATGTCCTTGCAGAGAAAGCAAAAGCTGCCAGAGTATCCAAAGAGCAGCACCAAGACTGTAGGAGCCTGTTCATGTTCCCAGCATGGGCAGTGCATAGCTTCTCGCCATTTTTATTCTGAGATGTGGAGAATGAATTATAGGGGCAAGTGTGGAGGCAGACAGACTTAGAAGCCTATTGGAACAATGCAGATAAAGATGACTGCAGTGCAGGAGAAAAGGGAACTGAATCAGGGAGTAGGACTGACCAGATTTATTGATGGATCAGATGGAGGAGATGAATGAAAAGAATGAATTGAGAATGGCTCTAATGTTTTTGGCTTGAATAACTGGATGGATGGAGGTGGCATTTGCTGAAATGGGGAAAAAACAGAAGAGGTATGGCTGAGAATCCAGTTTTATCTTGAACATTGAGAGGGTTTTTCCTCTTGACATCAAATACATGGTCTTTCCCAACACGAGCAAGGTGTCCTATAATTCAGTTCAATTCAATTCAGACACTACCCAGAGTTAGCTTCAGACTCCACAGATTTAAGGGCTCAATTCTGAGAAACTGCCCTCACTTTAGATGCCAGCCACAAGAATCACAAGAATTTGCTAGAATGGTATACAGAACTCGGGAAGCCACTTTACTTATGTTTATGAGATTATCATAGAGGATACAAACAGCCAGGTGGTACACATGGTGAGTGCTAGAAGGGTCTTAACAACAGGATCTTCTGTTCCCTGTGGAATTGGGGTATATCATTCTCCTGACACATGGATGTGTTCGCCCACTCAGAAGCTCTCTGAACTCTATTGTTTAGGAGATTCTATGTAATTTTAACTATGTTTTCATGACTGATTAAACATTAGCCATGGGTAATTGACTCAATCTCTACTCTTCTCACTTCCCTAGAGGTTGGGCGCATGCAAAAACGTTTCAAGCTTCTAATCAAAGCTTGGTCTTTCTGGTGACCAGACCCCATCCTGAAACTATCCAGGGGCTTGCCAAGAGTTACCTCATTAATACAAAAGATGCTCCGTAACCCTTATCATGCAGGAGCTCTGGGTTCTGGGAGCTCTGTGCCAGGAACCAAAGACAAAGACTAAATATATTTCTATGATACCACAGGGATGTAAGTTTCAGACACTGTCTCTATGAACATACATGAACCTGGGGCTCAGGGAGAAATCAGAGGCCAGATTAAAATTCTATCTGCTGCTTATAAGCATCTGTAACTATTAATAGATATTTCTCCACATCTTAGCTGCTTAATCTCTAAAATGCAAATAATAACCAGCTTGCAGGGCTCTATAAAGATAAGAAAGAAAGCATGTAAAGCTACCATTCATTCAACAAATATGTATTGAGCCTCTACTATATGCCAGGAACTATTCTAGGGGCAGAAAATAGAACATGGAACAAAATAAACCAAAGCCCAACCCTCATAAATTTACATGCCACCAGAGAAGATTGACAATACATAAATAAATAAGAAAGTATGCACCATGAAGTTGTTGGTAAGTGCCAAAGAAAAAATGGGGGGAAGAGGAATGTCACCATTGTAAATAGAATGATCTGACTGAGAAAAGGACAGGTAAGCAGAAAACATCTGTAGAAGAGCATCCAGGCAATGAGAAAAGGAAGTACAAAGAGCCCTGAGGTGGAGGTCAGTGAGGCCAGAGGTGGCCCATTGAGAAGGGATGTCCCTTGCTCTGAATTTCAACAGTGTTCATTGTCAGGGTTGCCCATTTGACATACATCCTAGGCTACTGCTTTCCAGAGGTATATTGTTGTAACCCCCAACAGCATTATAATCATTTACCTGCTCTTTAATTAGTTAAAGAAGAGCCCAGAATATTTTTGTACTGCCATTCCTGTCCCTGAGCCCAGTGCCTCAAACATGGAAGAGCAACTGTCATCTGGAACCTGACCAAACACACACACACACACACACAAACAAGCAAATTGCCGACTCATCCTACTTACTGAATTATTAGTCTCTTCACTTAAGTTTCCTCATGAATACCAGAAACTAAGTTATTTTGAATTTATTTGCATTAAGGAGTATTCACTCTTGGGAATTCACTTTTAACATGACCTTCTCCACCAACCCTGGCTTTCCTGAAATTCCTTCAACAAGGACAATTGCCTATATTAGCTGCATCAACAGCTAACCTAAGCCTGGAAAGAATGAATCTAAGTCTCACACACCTGAATGCTTTAGCATGCAGTATGCTTTATTAGCAACACATTTCTCTGCTGATCATAAACATCTGCTGTTTCAAGAACCATAATTTCAGGAGCAAGCTTCTAAAGAACTAGAAATGCATGTGGAGAAAGTTAAAACAATAACCAGTTGAGATATTCCTCAAGAAGAGCAACCCCAAGGCACATAATCATCAGATTCACCAGGGTCGAAATGAAGGAAAAAATGCTAAGGGCAACTAGAGAGAAAGGTCAGGTCACCCACAGAGGGAAGCCAGTCAGACTCACAGCAGATCTCTCAGCAGAAACACTACAAGCCAGAAGAGAGTGGGGACCAATATTCAACATCCTTAAAGAAAAGAACATTCAACCCAGAATCTCATATCCAGCCAAACTAAGCTTCATAAGTCAAGGAGAAATAAAATTCTTTATGGACAAGCAATTACTGACAGATTTCGTCACCACCAGACCTGCCCTACAAGAGCTCCTGAAAGAAACACTAATCACAGAAAGGAACAAGTACCAGTCACGCAAAAGCAAACCAGTTGGCAAAGACCAAAAATGCAATGATGAAAATGAGTCAATGGGAAAGAAAACCAGCCAGTAACAAAATGGCAGGATCAAATTCACACATAACAATATTAACATTGAATGTAAATGGCCTAAACGCCCCTATCAAAAGACACAGACTAGCAAACTGGATAAAAAGTCAAGACCCATCAGTGTGCTGTATTCAAAAAACCCATCTCACATACAAAGACACACACAGACTGAAAATAAAGGGATGGAAGAAGATTTACTAAGCAAATGGAGAACAAAAAAAAGCAAGGTTTGCAATCCTAGTCTCTGATAAAATGGACTTCAAACCAACAAAGATCCAAAGAGACAAAGAAGGACACTATCTAATGGTAAAAGGATCAATCCAACAGGAAGAGTTAACTATCCTAACTATATATACACCCAACACAGGGGCACCCAGATACATAAAGCAAGTTCTCAATGACATAAAACGAAATTTAGACTCACACAATAATAGTGGGATACTTTAACACTCCACTGTCAATATTAGACAGATGAACAAGACAGAAAATTAATAAGGATATCCAGGACTTGAATGCAGAGCTGGACCAAGTGGACCTAATAGACATATACAGAACACTCCACCCCAAATCCACAGAATATACATTTTTCTCAGCACCATATTGCACTTACTCTAAAATTGACCACATCATTGGAAGCAAATCACTCCTCAGCAAATGCAAAAGAACGGAAATCATAACAAACAGTCTATCAGACCACAGCACAATCAGACTAGAACTCAGGATTAAGAAACACATTCAAACCTGCACAACCACTTGGAAACTGAACAACTTACCTCTGAGCGTTGACTGGATAAACAATGAAATGAAGGCAGAAATAAAGATGTCCTTTGAAACCAATCAGAATGAAGACATGACTTACCAGAATCTCTGGGACACCTTTAAAGCAGTGTTGAGAGGGAAATTTATAGCAATAAATGCCCACATGAGAAACAAGGAAAGATCTAAAATTGACACCCTATCATCAAAATTGAAAGAGCTAGAGAAAGAAAAAAAAAAACTCAAAAGCTAGCAAAAGACAAGAAGTAACTAAGATCAGAGCAGAAGTGAAGTAGACAGAGACACAAAAAAAACTTCAAAAAATCAAATCCAGGAGCTGGTTTTTTGAAAATATCAACAAAATAGACAGACCACTAGCCAGAATAACAAAAAAGAAAAGGGAGAAGAATCAAATAGATGCAATAAAAAATGATAAAGGGGATATCACCACTGATCCCACAGAAATACAAAATACCATCAGAGATTACTACAAACAGCTCTATGCACATAAATCAGTAAACCAGGAAGAAATGGATAAATTCCTAGACACTTGTACTCTACCAAGACTAAACCAGGAGGATGTTGAAACCCTGAATAGACCAATAACAAGGGCTGAAGTAGAGGCAGCAATCAATAGCCTACCAACCAAAAAAGTCCAGGTCCAGACGGGTTCACAGCCAAATTCTACCAGATGTACAAAGAGAAGGTGGTTCCATTCCTTCTGAAACCATACCAAACAATACAAAAGGAGGGAATCCTCCCTAACTCATTTTATGAGACCAACATCATCCTGATACCAAAACCAGGCAGAGACTCAACTAAAAAAGAAAACTTCAGGCCAACATCCATGATGAACATCGACGCAAAAATCTTCAATAAAATACTGGCCAACCGATTACAACAGCACATTAAGAAGCTTATCCATCATGATCAAGTAGGCTTCATCCCAGGGATGCAAGGCTGGTTCAACATACACAAATCCATAAACATAATCCATCACATAAACAGAACCAAAGACAAAAACCACATAATTATCTCAATAGATGCAGAGAAGGCCTTTGACAAAATTCAGCAGCCCTTCATGCTAAAATCTCTCAATAAACTAGGTATGGATGTAATGTATCATAAAATGATAAAAGCTATATATGACAAACCTACAGCCAATATCATACTAAACAGGCAAAAGCTGGAAGAATTCCCTTTGATACCAGGCACTAGACAAGGATGCCCTCTCTCACCACTCCTATTCAATATAGTATTGGAAGTTCTAGCCAGAGCAATCAGGCAAGAAAAAGAAATAAAGGGTATTCATTTAGGAAAGGAGGACGTCAAACTGTCTCTATTTGCAAATGACATGATTATATATCTAGAAGACCCCATCATCTCAGCCAAAAATCTTCTCACACTGATAAGCAACTTCAGCAAAGTCTCAGGATACAAAATCAATGTACAGAAATCACAAGCATTCCTATATACCAGTAACAGACAAACAGAGAGCCAAATCAAAAGCAAACTCCCATTCACAATTGCTACAAAGAGAATAAAATACATAGGAATACAACTAACAAAGGATGTAAAGGACCTCTTCAAGTAGAACTACAAACCACTGCTCAACAAAAAAGAGAAGACACAAACAGACGGAAAAACATTCCATGCTCATGGTTAGGAAGAATTAATATCGTGAAAATGGCCATACTGCCCAAAGTAATCTATAGATTCAATGCTATCCCCATCAAGCTACCAATGACCCTCTTCACAGAACTGGAAAAAACACTTTAAACTTCATATGGAATCACAAGAGAGCCCACATAGCCAAGACAATCCTAAGCAAAAAAAGCCAGAAGCATCACACTGCCAGACTTCAAACTATACCATACGGCTACAGTAATCAAAACAGCATGGTACTGGTACCAAAACAGAGACATAGACCAATGAAACAGAACTAGGCCCCCAGAAGCAACACTACACATCTACAACCATCTGATCTTTGACAAACCCGATAAAAACAAGAAATGGGGAAAGGACTCCATGTTTCATAAATGATGTTGGGAAAACTGGCTAGCAATGTACAGAAAGCAGAAACTGGACCCCTACCTGTAACCTTACACTAAAATTAACTCCAGACACATTAAAGATTTAAACATAAAACCGAACACCATAAAAACACTAGAAGAAAACGTAGGCAAAACCAGCCAGGACATAGGGATAGGCAAGGACTTCATGACTAAAACACCAAAAGCAATGGCAGTAAAAGCCAAGATAGACAAATGGGGTCTAATTAAAATTCAGAGCTTCTGTACAGCAAAAGAAACCATCATTAGAGTGAACCAGCAACCAACAGAATGGGAAAAAATTTTTGCAGTCTACCCATCTGACAAAGGGCTAATAACCAGAATCTACAAAGAACTAAAACAGATATACAAGAAAAAAAATGAACAAGCCCATTCAAAAGTGGGTGAAGGATATGAAAAGACACTTTTCAAAAGAAGACATATATGAGGCCAACAAACAGATGAAAAAATGCTCATCATCACTGGTCATTAGAGAAATGCAAATCAAAACCACATTGAGATACCATCTCATACCAGTTAGAATGGCCATCAGTAAAAAATCTGGAGACAACAGATGCTGGAGAGGATGTGAAGAAATAGGAACACTCTTACACAGTTGGTGGAGTGTAAATTAGTTCAACCATTGTGGAAGACAGTGTGGTGATTTCTCAAGGATCTAGAAATAGAAATTCCATTTGACCCAGCAATCCCATTACTGGGTATATATACAAAGAACTATAAATCATTCTACTATAAAGACACATGCACCTGTATGTTCATTGCAGCCCTGTGTACAATAGCAAAGACCTGGAACCAACCCAAATGCCCATCAATGATAGACTGGACAAAGAAAATGTGGTACATACACACCATGGAATACTATGCAGCCATAAAAAAACAATGAGTTCGTGTCCCTTGTAAGGACTTGGATGAATCTGGAAACCATCATTCTCAGCAAACTGACACAAGATCAGAAAGCCAAAAACCACATGTTCTCATTCATAGGTGGGTGTTGAACAGTGAGAATACATGGACTCAGGGAGAGGAACATCACACACTGGGGGCAGTTGGGGGGGTAGAGAAGAGACAGCAGGGGGTGGGGGGGATATGAGGAGAAATGCCAGATATAGTATGCACCTAAAGTAAAATAAAAACAAAATAAAATAAACCAGTCTTCTAAATATTCTGTGAGCAAAGAATAGGCACTCCAGTGACAACAGTCACTACCATTTATTGAGCAATTATCAGCCATGCACTGTGCTAAATGCTTTACTTACCACAGCTAATTAAGTTAAATCTTCACCATACTCCTACAAGGTAGATATTTGCCCCATGTTGCAGAGGAAGAAATGACATCTCAGAGGTTAAGAAATGCCAACCTCAGAAAAGTTTAGTCATTGGCCCAACATCAAGCTATTGAAGGGCAGAACTAAGATTTGAACCCAAATCAACCAGTATTGAAAACAGCATACCAAATGTATATGCAACAAAGATCCAAAAAGGGATCTCATTCTAAAACTCAAGCAAAGTTCTTTTTGCAGAAATTAAAGCCTTGTCCTTACTGGTAACCATGAAAAGCTAGAGCTGAGTAACTGGTCTGATTGAGACCAATGTCCAGGATAGGCGGGAGAGGCATGCTGACAGCCTGGCCCCCTTCCACAGGAGTGAACTGACAGACAAGTTGGACTTTGGGGCAAAGCACTGGAGTTTTTCCCTGTGAATTAGCCATGTGTGCTTGATGCTGATGACTGAGAGCAATTATACTGCTCACAGCAGATGGGAGCACATGGTGCCAACCACAATGAATCAATGTGTCACAGCAGCCACATTCTCAGATACAATTTTTAAAATGTTGCCAAACAATGATCACGATATTAGCAGGGGCATGTGGCCAGCAATTAACATCTTTCAGTCAATCACTTACAGCACTTTTTAAAAACCCTTATCCAATAGCTATTGCCATGGCTTCCATTTATAGATGGAGAAATAGAGGTACAAAGCAGTTTGCCTCAATTTACAGTGTAAGTCATTGACAGAATTTGTGGGGTTTTGAGAGAGCCTAATAAGTAGACTCCCTCTTCTGCCTGGATCTTGAACCAAATCAAGAAATAAAATGGCAGAGGCAGAGATGGAGCACAAAATACCATCTTTATTATAGATAAAGCTAGGCTGGAAGACAAATGGCCAGGATGACTCCCTTATAATTGACTTGAAGGGGCCACCTGAAGGGAAGGTAAAGCTCCTGGGGTCATTGGCCCCATGACCTGGATGGATGAGAAAGGAGAAATCCCCTGCTCTCAAGACCTTCATTAGATGGATTAACTCCCCAGTTGAAAAACATGGTTCAAACAAAGTCCGTTGCCAGTCAAAGAGGTATCTCACTTTATCTGCTTAAGGAGTTTGTCTATTTAGGGGTGTTACTCTCTTTGTGATTTTTCTCATCAGGGTCTTTGATCCAATTATATTGCTATAATTGGGAGATGAGCTTCCACTAAAGGGAATGAATATTGTAATATCACTGCTAATCATCCCAAAAAGAGGTTGGCCCTAGCAGGAAATTAGTATTCAGGGAGACAAGTTCTAGATTGAGATGAGGGTAAAATACCTTCTCTCTCAGGCAAGAGATAGTATCCAAGCAGAAGATCCTGTCCCAGAGTATTAGTCCGTTCTCATGCTGCTATAAGGACATACCCAAGACTGTGTAATTTATAAAGAAAAGAGGTTTAATTGACTCAGACTTCTGCAGGGCTGGGGAGGCTTCAAGTAACTTACAACCTGGTAGAAGGAGAAGCAAAAATGTCCTTCACAAGGCAGCAAGAGAGAGAAGAATGAAAGCTGAGTGAAAGGGGAAGCCCCTTATAAAATCATCAGATCTCATGAGCACTTACCCACTATGATGAGAATAGCATGGGAGTACGTGTCCCCATGATTCAATTACCTTCCACTGGGTCCCTCCCACCATACATGGGTATTTTGGGAACTATAATTCAAGATGAGATTCAGGTGGGGACACAGAAAATCATATCATTCTGCCCCTGGCCCCTCCCAAATCTCACGTCCTCACATTTCAACACAAAATCATGCCTTTCCCACAGTCCTCCAAAGTCTTATTCCAGCATTAACCCCAAAGTCCAAGTCCAAAGTCTTATCTGAGACAAAGCAAGTCCATTGTGCCTATGAGCCTGAAAAATGAAAAGCAAGTTAGTTACTTCCTATATACAATGGGGGTACAGGCATTGGGTAAATACACCCAATCCGAGTGGGACAAATTGGCCAAAACAAAGGGGCCAGTAGCCCCATGCAAGTCCAAAATCCAATAGGGCAGTCATTAAACCTAAACCTCCAAAATGATCTCCTCTGACTCCATATCTCACATCCAGGACACACAGATGCAAGAGGTGGGCTCCCACACCTTAGGCAGCTCCATCCCTGTAGCTTTGCAGGGTACAGACCCCCTCCATGCTGCTTTCATGGGCTAGCATTGAGTGTCTGTGGCTTTTCCAGGCACATGGTGCAAGCCATCAGTGGATCTACCATTATGGGGTCTGGAGGATGGTTGTCCACTTCTCACAGCTCCAGTAGGCAGTGCTCCAGCAGTGACTCTGTGTGGACGCTCCAACCCCACATTTCCCATCTGCACTGCCCTGGCAGAGGTCCTCTATGAAAGCTCTACTCCTGCAGCCAACTTCTGCCTAGACATCCAGGCATTTCGATATGTCCTCTGAAATCTAGGCAGAGGTTCCCAAAACTTGATTCTTGTCTTCTGTGCACCCCCAGGACCAACACCACATGGAAGCTGCCAAGGTTTGGGGCTTGCACCCTCTGAAGCAATGGCCTGAGCTATACCTTGGCCCCTTTTAGCCACGGCTGAAGCTGAAGCAGCTGGGACACAGGTCACCATGTCCCGAGGCTGCATAGAGAAGTGGGGCCCTGGGCCAGGCCAATGAAACCATTTTTCGCTCCTCAGTCTCTCAGCCTGTAATGGGAAGGGCTTCTGTGAAGGTCTCTGACATGCCCTGCAGATATTTTCCCCCTTGTGTTGGTAGTCAACATTCAGCTTCTTGTTACTTATGCAGATTTCTGCAGAGGGTTAAATTTTCCCCTCAGAAAATGGGTTTTTATTTTCTATTGCATCATCAGCCTGCAAATTTTCCAAATTTTATGCTTTGCTTCCTCTTGAATGCTTTGCCACTTAGAAATTTCTTCCACCAGGAGCCCTAAATAATCTCTCTCAAGTTCAAAGTCCCACAGATTTCTGGGGCAGGGGCAAAATGCTACGAGTCTCTTTGCATAGCAAGAGTGATCTTTACACCAATGCGGAAAAAGTTGCCCATCTCCATTCAAGACCACTTCAGCCTCGACTTCATTGTCCATATCACTACTGGCATTTTGGCCAAAGCCATTCAATAAGTCTCTGGGAAGTTCCAAACTTTACCACATTTTACTGTCTTCTTCTGAGCTCTCCAAACTGTTGCAACCTCTGCCCAGTTTGGAACTGTTACCCAGTTCCAAAGTCATTTCCAAATTTTCAGGTATATTTATAGCAGCACTAACTCTCTGTGGTACCAATTTACTGCATTAGTTCATTTTCATGCAGCTCTGAAGAAATACCCAAACCTGGGTAATTTATACAGGAAAGAGTTTTAATTGACTCACAGTTTTGCATGGCTGAGGAGGCCTCAAAAAAACTCACAGTCGGAGGGAGATCCAAGATGGCCGCATAGGAGCAGCTCAGGATTGCAGCTCCCAGTGAAAGTGCAGAGGGTGAGTGGACGCCGCATTTCCAGACGGATTTTTATTACCCCCAGACCAGGAGATCCCCAGGCGGAGCAGCCCCACGGGTCGCCAGCGCGGCTGTTTCGGCCGGCGCGGCTGCTTTGCCGGCGCCCCGGCGCGGCGGTTCTCCGCACAAAATCCACTGGTCTGTGTGCCCTTTTAACTGGCGAGTGGAGCTACGGGAAGGCGGATTAAAAAGGGGACTGAATCAGGGAGCCAGCCCAGGAGATTCCCAGGCAAAAAAGCGCTACGAATCGCAGCGCCGCTGTTTCAG
>PVKP010006395.1:0-83348 GCA_004027715.1 Plecturocebus donacophilus
AGCAGGTGGGAGACATCAGCTGAGGCAAGCAGGACTTCGGACTTTCAGGCTGCAGGGTTGCATATGGAGACCTGATAATCTCCCTAAAGGAAATTCTCACTACTAGATTTTCTTCTCCCCAAGTCATCATAGAGAGATGACATGGCCTTTGTTCTTAGGACCTTCAAGACTAATAGGGGAAAATAAAGGCATAGCCTTTGTTGTTAGGAACTTCAAGTCTAATAGGGGAAAATGAATGTCCCATGTAGAGCAGATACAAAACAGTGGCATGCATGCAGAGCGCTGTGTTGGAGTACAGATGAATGTGCAGTGACATCTTGCTGAAAGACTGCATGAAGGAGGAGGCATCTGAGTTGGGTCTTAAGAGGTTCATGTGACATATGTGAAGCACACTGACTTCACCTGTTTGAAGAGTTGTCTGGGACACACAGTATCAATTTAGTTTCTACAATATCAGAGATAGAAAAATTCATGCATCCCTTCTACCATCCTTCTGTCCACCTATCTTTTCATCCACCCAACCACCCATCCACCCAACCACCCATCCACCCAACCACCCATCCATCTAACTATCCAGTCATCCAACTGTCCATCCCTCCATCCATCCGGCTGAACAGCTAGCCAGCTAGCCTTTCTAAAAAATACTAATTTAACACCTGTGTGGGCCATGGACAAAGCCAAATGACAGGGAGAAAAGGTAGATGAAGCCATCTCCAAAGGAGTTCCGAGAAGGGTAGTAGATAGGTATGTTAGACAATTAATTATAAACTGAATAGATAAGCGCAATTTTGGACGGCGTATTTATGAGAGTGATGAGAGGGAAGAATTCATACTGTTGAAAACAGCTCTTGGAGGAGTCAAGTCTGAATGATCAGAAAGACACTAGAAGACATAAAGCAGGTGAAAAGGAAGAAAATCAGGGCTGATTTTGGAGAGCACAGGAGTAAAGTGTCATAAACCAGGTAAGAGCTCAGAAGATTACAGACGTGGTAGTGTAAGAGATGAAGCAAGGGATGGACCTGGGAAAGAAGACAGAGGCCCAAACACAAGGACCAGCATGTCAGTGGACTGCATCCTTCAGAGGCCCTACAGGACCCCTATAGTTTAGTATTTGTAATGAACCTTTTATTTTAGAATAGTTTTAGATTTATAGAAAAGTTGCAAAGACAGTCCAGAGAGTTCCCATCTGCCCAGTATCTAATTTGCCCTCTTGTTAACTGATTTTTTTTGTTTGTTTGTTTGAGATTGAGTTGCACTTCATCACCTGGGCTGGAGTGCAGTGGTGCCATCTCAGCTCACTGCAACCCCTGCCTCCCAAGCTCAAGTGATTCTCATGCCTCAGCTTCCTGAGTAGCTGGGATTACAGGCACCCACCACCATGCCCGGCTAATTTTTGTATTTTTGGTAGTTTCACCAGGTTGGCCAGGCTGGTCTTGAATTCCTGACCTCAAGTGATCGACCTGCCTTGGCCTTCCAAAGTGCTGTCTTAACATTTTACATCGATATGGTACATTTATCACAATGACTGAACCAATATTGATACATTATTGTTAACTAATGTCTACATTTGATTCAGATTTCCTTAGTCTTTACCTCATTCTTTGCTGTTCCAGAATCTTACATTCCATTTAATTGTCATGTCTTCTTAGTTCCTTCTGGTCTGTGACTATTTCTTAGACTTTCCTTGTATTTCATGACCTTGACTTTTTTTTTCTTTGGACTGCTAAGCAGGTGTTTCGTAGCACATTCTACCACTGAGGGATTTGTCTGATGATGAGATTGGAGTTATGGGTTATGGAGAGGTAGACGACGTGACAGAGTGCTATTTGCATCTCATCATGTCAGTAGTACATATTATGAAAATGACTTATCACTATTGATGTTCACCTTTATCATCTGGCCAAGGCAGTGCCTGTCAGTTTTCTCCACCATAGTGTAGCTCATTTTTCCTCTCTTTGCATACTGTGCTCTTTGGAAGAAAATCACTATGAGCAGTTGACACTCAAGGGTGAGGTGTTAGGTTCCAACTTCTGGAAGCAGCACCATCTACATCCGTGAGGCTTTTCAGCGGAAGGACTTGTGTTAAAGATTGTCAGGTGGAAAATGCAAGATGAACTACTGCAAGCCAACTTGAAGGAGAATTTGGTTCACTACCAGGAAGAGTGCCTGCCCTGAAGCTATTTAGCTGTGGGTTTTGGCCTTCAGGTGGACTCAGGTGCAGGGATCAATAATTTTCTTCGAAGAACTTCATCATCCAGGCAGACATCACAGCCACAATGCCAGATCGTGTCTCAAAGAAAGTAAAGATTCATTCCTCCATGCACTAAGTTGCATTGTAACTGTAGGGGTATATGCGTGTGCATGTGTGTGTGTGTGTTTCCCCATGGAAATGACCAAAGCAGGCAGCACTTGTTGAGGTACATCAATATCACTGCAGCAGGTCATTCATTTTATGACATAGCAGGCCCCCCCTTTTTTTCCCCTGTACTATGATCTTCAGCTACTTTTTTAGGGAGGGCAGGGAGTGTAAGCTCCTGAACATACTGAAACCTTCTCTCTGCATACATAAACAACTCTGTTTAGGAGAGCGTAACTCAAAACAGCCTTTTTGGAGGACAGACTGGAAGTACATTTCCAGTTTACAGGCTCCTGTTTTTGACTGAGTAATATATATATATATTACTAGAAGTCATTCTGTTCTTATTGGTTTTGGTTTTTTGTTTGTTTGTTTGTTGTTTTTCCCATTTAACAATGAATCAGGCTGGGTGCGGTGGCTCATGCCTGTAATCCCAGCACTTTGGGAGGCCAAGGTGTGCAGATCACCTGAGATCCAGAGTTCAAGACCAGCCTGACCAACATAGAGAAATGCCATCTCTACTAAAAATACAAAAAAATTAGTCAGGCATGGTGGCGCATGCCTGTAATCCCAGCTACTCGGGAGGCTGAGGCAGGAGAATCCCTTGAACCCAGGAGACGGAGGTTGTGGTGAGCCGAGATCATGTCACTGCACTCCAGCCTGGTCAACAAGAAAGAACTCCATCTCAAAAAAACAATAACCACAACAACAAAACTGAATGACAGTATCTTTCCTATGGGTGGATGTTTATGTTATTTCCAGTCAGTTTTTCCATCTTCCTTCATTGTAACCCAAAGTACTATGGTAGGCAAACTTGAACAAATATGTTTGAACATATATAGTGTGTGTCATGTATTTCACAATAACTGGAATTGCCTGTTCAAAGGTTAGGGATATGTGAAATTTGGAGAGTGTCCATCAGATCACTGTCAAACACAGGTGGAAACGTGTATTCACAACCCAGTGTAACAGCAGGGCATTATGCCTCATCCATCCAACAACTCTACAGGGCAGGCACAAGTCTTCCCATTTTAAAGATAAATAAACCGAGGCTCCATGAAGTTAAGGGGTTGGCCCTGGGTTAACTGCTTCTTGGCCATCAGGCATTTGCAGAGGATCACTCGGGAACCTTTGAGGATGACACAACCTGAGCTCTGGCTCCTGTCTCAGTGAGATACCTAGAAAATTATTTTGTCTCCTTGCTGGGATTTTCTTAACATAGTTTAAAATCTCAGCCAGGTGCAGTGGCTCACACCTGTAATCCCAGCACTTTGGGAGGCCAAGGCGGGCGGATCCCTTGAGGTCAAGAGTTTGAGACCAGCCTGACAAACATAGTGAAACCCCATCACTACTAAAAATACAGAAAAAAAAAAAATCGCCAGGCATGGTGGTGCACACCTGTAATCCCAGCTACTCGGGAGGCTGAGGTAGAAGAATCTCTTGAACCCTGGAAGTGGAGGTTGTAGTGAGCTGAGATCGCGCCACTGCACTCCAGCCTGGCACCTGGCAACAGAGCAAGACTCTGTCTCAAAAAAAAAAAAAAAAAATCTAATGACACCAAAAAGAAGCCATGGAACAGATGCACCACTGTGCTCTCTCATTTGCCATAGGACCGTTTAATGTGTTTTATGATACTGCACTAGAATGTTCCAAGTTCATAATCACAAACATACTATCCTCAACTGTGCTAGAATTAAATTATCTTTGCCCCCACCCTTTTCTGTTATATTAAATTAGTATCCTTCTTCTCCAAACAGGCAGCTCCCACTTTCGGGGTGAGGGAGGAGTTCTTGTCCATCAAACCTGGGGAAAATGAGTCCTACTTCCATCGCAGAGTGAATCCCAGGCTCTCTGGTGTCAGCCTCTGTGGATAGGATGTTAAAAGAGACAAAAGGACACTGTTGGCGCGTTATTAATGTTAAAAATTGTTGACGTTCCATGCAGTGTGTTTTTCTAATTAGAGCCAAGCTGCAGAGTACCATTTCCATAATCAACATGGGAACGGAAACTCAGCAAAATTTCATGTATTTGCAATGAAACTGCTCCCCGGCAACATAAAAATGGCTTTTATAACATAAAGGCTGTAATTAGAATAAGTCAAATCAGTTGGAAACGATTAAGGCCAGAGTAGGCAAAGCTGCCTTCTAAATATTTGTCTGGAGATTAGCCTACTCCTGCAGCCCTGAGAAGCATCTTTGATTTACTTATACTGCTCAACGTGGCAAAGATAATCTAGTGGAAAGCCAATGAACACAGATTTAGATGTGCTGGTCGGCCTCTTCTGCAACTTGTCAGGAAGCAGCCCGTTGGAAGCAAATTTAGGGGAAAAAAATGAATATAGGGTCACATTAGACAAATTGCTTAAAAGAAAAAAAAGCACACTGCGATCATCAATTTAAATTCTTTTAAAATGTGCTGGGTCTTTGAAGCTTTTAGGATGCACTTTAAAAGTCCACGTGGAATAATTCCCTGCATGTCAATGCGACAGTTGATGCGAGTCTCATTGTATTTAAAATTATAGTTCTGAGATGGGACTTGCTCCGCGATGCTTGTCTGACATCAGCTATTAAAATACAAGTAAATCTTGGCAGGTGGGAATTTAAAGAAGAAAAGATTATATAAGAAAAAATCAGAATGGTTAATATGAATTTACTAACCAGGGGACTCTGGCTACAGAGAGTTCTTCGTGTCCTCTCTCGAATAAGATGCTGATACCAGAAAACACCTTATTCCTGCCAGGGATGGGGAGGGAGGTTGCGAAGGGGATGAGCGGGGTGAAAAGTGTTACTGTGGAGGTCAGTCCATGGTTTGGGTCCTCTGGGGCTAAGGTGACCAAGATGGTGATACAGGTGCATTTTCTTAAATTCAGATTAGCCATTTAGCTCTGTCCTGGGAGGGCAGAAGAAGGGAATCAAGGAGAGAGGGCCGGAAAATAACTGCTCTGGGGATCAGGCTGGAACATCTACGGACTGCAGCCTTCCTTTAGGGCATAACTCATCCTGACAGGCTCCCCACTCATTTGTAAACCCCTCCGAATCCCAAACTTGTGTGCGTGCCTGCATTTAGCCATTGAAAATATAATCAGCCTAATGCATTCTCTTACTGAATTTTAAACCAGCCCATTAAAACTCCTTTAACGTGCTAAAGGCGGCTTCAGAGAGGGTTTCCATTTCATCTTTATTGAGCTGAGGCTGTAGTTCGTTCTCCCCTTACACCACAGTGAGTGCCTGTCAATAATTCAATAGCATAGCCTTGATGGGCCCAAGCCCATCCTAGACTTTCAACCGCGCCAAGCAGCTTGTCAAAGCCTGATGCTCTGTCAATGGCCGACTGATCTATACTGCATGAATCCCCCACTTCAACTCTTGATGTGTCCCTGGGAATAAAAAGAAAGCCATTTCAGAAGTCAGCCCAGTGAGAAGCACCTGTTTGTAGAGAATCTTTAATGAAGGGCAGGGGTGAGGCGCAGTTCAGCGGAAACCACCATGCTTGGTTTTGTTGAGCCAACGCTGGGTCTCTCTGTGCACACTCAGGCGTGCAGAGGAGCACGGTGCTGGTGCTGGAGAATGGATAGCCTTGTCCTTCTGCTTAAGTCTTCTTTACACAGGCCTTCGCACTGTGCTCCCCTCCATTGCAGGAGACCTTGAACTCCCGAAAAATCCAGTTGAAGGAGCAAATCACCTGAATCACATGAGCATGCCCCTGTGGCCCTTTTTCAAGTGACAGTGATTTGAACCTTCACGTCCCTCTCTTCATGGAACGTCATGAGTCTGTACTGGCTAAAGAATGCTGTGAAAGGCAGATAAAAAAAAAATCCAGGCTCACCTTTCTTTCTAGATGGAGGAAAAGACATTGACTCACTTTAAGAAGAAAGCACATCATTTGTATTCTTCTTGTCTGGGCACGATTTTTTACCCAGAATGATTCACCTCGTCCCTACCATCTCCAAGCCTTGCAAGTCGATAGGAGATTTGCAAATATCTCCCTTAAAGAAAGGCAACGAGGAGAGCTTTTAATCCATGTTTTAAATGCAAAATGTCTTGAGTCCCAACGCTGCTCAGTTTTTCCTGAAGATAAATTTTAGCTGGATTAAATAACTGTTTTAAAGGCACTATTCATGCCAAGTGCTGCCTCCTTTGTGACTGTATCTGCATTGCTAATGGGTGTGCCTTTTCCTCATGCATACTCTTTCTTGAGCATCTACCTCCAAATTTACAGATTCCTTGCTTGTCAAATTGGGATGGGGTTTGAGGAAGTGGTGACAATGATATCGGTGGAAAAGAGAAGCAGTGGTGTGTTCAAAGCTCATAGAAAATGGTTGCTTTGTATTAATAGTCAAGGTTCCAGGTTTCCTGAACCACAAAAAAAAAAAAAATCTTTTTTTTTTTTTTTTTTGAGACAAGGTCTCATTCTGTCACCCAGGCTGGAGTGCATGGTGAGATCACGGCTCATAATAACCTCCACCTCCTGGGCTCAGGTGATCCTCCCGCCTCAGCCTCTCAAGTAGCTGGTGTTTCCCTATGTTGCCTAGGCTGGTCTCAGACTTCTGGCCTCAAGCAGTCTTCCCGCCTCAGCCTCCCAAACTGCTGGGATTACAGATGTGAGATACCGCGGCCTGGCCCCAAATCCTTTATGGTAACATAATTCATGCCACTGTGGCCTGGTGGTATTCCCAAATAAATAGCAGAGAGTTTGTTTTATCCCAGCCACAGCACATTAGGGTAGAGGCAGGTGAGTATGTGAGCTAACATTATAAAAAAGCAAGATTGTTTTGAAGGTAAACTTTTGAAGTAGGAGAAAGGGGGTAAAAAATGACTATGGTGATTTTAGGGAAGAAAATCTCTCCCAAGTCTATGTCCCTTTGTATGTCCCCAACACCAATTAATGATGGGTATGGCTCATGAAGGCACAAGGAGCCCAAGACATGTGACAGCATTAGGCAGCATTTGAGCTGGGTCGGTGAATCCTCGGGCGTATAGACGATTAGGACTTAGAGATCCTGTTGTGATTTTCATACTTTTCATCTGGAAGTGTTTTATTTTATTAATTCATTTCTTTTTAGCCTCACTGGTTTTACTCAAGGACTCAGGTGAAGGTGCAACACAATACTGATAAAGCAGAGCTTTTCTGTTCAGGTCTGGGGAGGAGGGAGGAAGGACAGGAAGTGAAACCCAGGGCTTCGCATCCTCCTCTTCAACTTCACCCCTTCCTCTCTATTCCTCACATTTAGCAGCCCCCAAGGGTGATACAAGAAATCTTCAGGGTCCAGTGTGGCCTAATATGCCAACCTCTGATAAAGTCCTGCTCCGTTAGCCTAATGTGGTAATAATGCATGCCTGTAGTCCCAGCTGCTCGGGAGGCCGAGGTGGGAGGATTGCTTGAGCCCAGGAGTTTGAGGTTGCATTGAGCTAAGATCATGCCACTGCACTGCAGCCTAAGTGACAGAATGAGGACCTCTTTCTTAAGAACAAAAACAAACAACAACAAAAACAACAACAAAAGGCTAGTTATTACCTAGTATATCTTCTTAAAAGAGAAATGGGAGAATGAACGGCCTTGTGCTCCATGAGATGGGGCTCACACCAGGGTCCTCCAGCTCACCCCTGGCCCAGGAAACTCGGTTAGGAAATTGATGCTGCATGCGCGTGACCTGGCGATTCTACCTCTGAAAGCTCTGTAAGGCTAATAATCTATGCTTTAAGAACAATCAGCGTTAAAGCCTTTGGCACTGGTGGAGCTGTTAGCATATTAGTTCCATTTGAGATGGTGAAATGCTTTGGAAACTAAAAACCCTACCTAATAAAGTTTATTTTCAAAGGATTAGAGACATAGAGTTTTGCTCTGAGAGATCATGTTGCGTAAGCTTCCCTTTACAGAAAAGCAGAGAGGGGCCTCTAGGGATTCATCGACGTGCCAATGTCACTGGGTAGTGGTAAAAACTAAGACTGGTATCTGTTTCCCTCCTCCTGTAATATCTTTTTTACATCAGGTGCTGTAAACCTGAAATCTACACTTTTGTTTCATCCATACAGTTTGTTTTTGCTTCCCCCTCGCCCCCCGCCCCGACCCCAGTTATTAGCTGCCAACATTTAGATATGTAAACATTTCACTTAAAATCCAAATTTTTGGCTTCTTGCAAAAAAATCAGATGATCTTGCATATTGGGCAACATCACCACACTTCAACCACCAGCTGGAGCGCTGTAGCACCTGCACATCTCAGTGTGAGCATGAGCTTTCTTGTCCCAAGCCAACACAGACCCTGTTACTCAGGACTGACCTTCACCCAGCCTGCTTACCTAACCACTGGCTGTCATAGGCATTCGCCTCTGTAGCAGTCTCCTCCCACCCTTCCAAAAATAAATGTGCCCAGAGATGCTGGCAGCCTGAAAGCTTTGCATCTGCATTGGGGCTGCCCATTCTTTCCCACCATGCCTGAAGACTTCAATAGCTCTTTGTCAGCACAAATGAGCTTTTCCCCTAGTTCATGGGGAGAATGGCATCCTGGCACATAGCAGAAAACATCTGGTAATGAATCCATTATGCAGGCTGTTGCTCAGGCTCCAGGTGCCCAGGGGTCTGAGTGCTGGGCTAAACTTGACTCATGAATGAGACCCCAAAGGTTTTACCTTTTGGCCTTCGTTCTGCCAGAGCTCCGGCTTAGTCCTAAGGGGTCCCCTGGCCACTCCAATGCCAGGTGTTCTCCTCAGCCATCCCCAGGTGAGAAGCTGGCCAGCCTTCCGGATTCCCTCCTCTGCCTTCTCCACCACACCCGCCCTCTCCCAGCACAGCCTTCCTGAGGCACACAAAGGAGAAGACAAAGATCATTTTTGGCAGACGTAAGGAGCAGCATTTGTCCAACCCTGGGCCCTGCAACTCTGTGAACGGACCTGCACACTGTACAAAATTATTAGAAGCCCCGTGTCTCAGGGCTCAAGGAGGTTGGGCAGGGAGGTGAGAGTGAATAAAAATGAGGAGGCCGCAAACTGCTTTTGCCCAAGGGCTGGTTTTAATGAGCCTGTCCCTAATGAGTTGTCCCTGCAACTAGCTTCAGGCCTAAACAGATGAAGCAGGGATTCTGCTAAATTTTTGATAGGATTTGCACTGGTTTTATGAGAAAGCAAGCAGTAGAGAGTGCAAAGTTGGGTCATGAATCTTTTACGAGGGTGGATGGTTGTCCGTCTTGTCAACCGGAAAGAGAAGGACCTGGTTGCTAATAGAAACCCTGGCCTCAGACGTCCACCGTCACCCACCAGATCAGCTAATTTGGTCAGGGTAGCTGGGTGATTTGTTTTTTGTTGTTGTTTTTTTTTTCTGATTCAGGACTTGGCCTATGGCCCCTGAGAAGGATTTATCTGAAAACTCCATCAAGTAGGTGATTTGAGCCATTGCCTGTTCCTGACTAATGATCTTTTGTGGAACTCAAGCCATATTGAGGATGGGCACATTTCTGCCATGGTGCACTGGGAAGGAAGCTCCATCAGAGACTTTAATTAACATGCTTTTTACTTTGGGCAGCCCCATGCATATCGAAACCTCAAACCTTATCCTTCAGGTGCACGAGCAAACTCTTACCAAGGATAAGATGTCATTTTCGATTCCTATGGAGATGTCTCTAATGTTTCTAATACCTGTCAATTCTAGAATTGAGCGGTACAGGAGATTTCATATACTACTACCTTTTTTTTTTAATATGAAAAGCTGCCAACAAATACATTTCTCCAGTTTGATTCATATACCAAGAGGCAATTTTCTTGGTGGCTTAGAAGGTTACAGAAAATGCTTGCTAAGCAGCCTTTACTGTGCTGAGTGAACTCCTACCCCCATCTTCCTCCTGTCTCTCACACTCTCTTTCACATTAATCATGTAATTGATTTAATAAGCTCTGGCTTCGAGAGCTGCCCCTCCCCTCTTTTTCTGCCCCCTCCCCCTCTCTTACAAGGTTTCAGTTCAGCATTTGACTGATATGCTAAGACCCTTGAATCCTGCCAGATATAAATCCAACAACCTTGTTGGTGGCTTAAGTATCCTCATGTTATATTTTTGTGGCTCTTTGAAACATATTGTTTTTCTAAGCCATTTCATTAATACAGTTAAATGTAATAATGTAATAAAAGTGCAGTGTATTTCTATATATGTCTATAGATGTAGACCTCTGTGTATATCTACTTTTCACAAACTTTAAAGCATTTCACATGTGTTGTCTTATTTGAACCTCTCAAAAATTAAAAACCTCGAGAATTGGCCGGAACAGATCTATTGCTCCTATTTTATACATTACGATACTGAAGTACAGACAGATTAACCATCTTAAGACCTTGAGGCTAGTAAGGGAAGCACCTTGAGTGAAAATTGGGAGCCTTTAAACTCCCTACAATAGGGCACTACTGGTTTTGTATTCCTTTGTTGCCTAAGGCATTTCTTCCTCTGGCAGAAACCAAAACTGTACATATTTATCTTCAAGAGAAACTACTACTTTGTCTAGGAAGGAATAGTTAGAATTCTTTTTTGTGGTTGCCTCAAGTTAGACGTGCTAATATACGTGGAAGTTAAACAAGACCACACATGTGCAAAACTCTTGATGAATCACATTATTATGCTAAACCAACATTACACTGAAGCAATAGTAGCTGAGGTTATTAGTTCAGATTATAGTTATGCAAGTCTTCAGGGTTGAGTGTCAGGTAAATATCTTCCTGGGAGCTTACACATGCAGTTATCTATGTTCCTACCTGTTTTCTAACGAGTCATCCAGAAAATGTGGGTGTGGCTTGGCTGGGATAGAGTCCCCAGGATTGGGACAGAGTCATTGTTGTAAGAAGATGTACATATTCAAAAGTTAGTTTTCTAGATGTTAGAGTCTAGAGATGGGGCTTCAGTGAGGGATGTCGATGGCAAGATTGGGAACAGAGGACAGAGTTAGAGACTTTACAGCCCAGGGGGGCCGGCGCGGCGGCTCATGCCTGTAATCCCAGCACTTTGGGAGGCCAAGGAGGACCGATCACGAGGTCAGGAGATCAAGACCATCCTGGCTAACATGGTGAAACCCCATCTCTACTAAAAATACAAAAACATTAGCCAGGTGTGGTGGCACATGCCTGTAGTCGCAGCTACTCAGGAGGCTGAGGCAGAAGAACCGCTGGAACCAGGAGGCAGAGGCTGCGGTGAGCTGAGATTGCACCACTGCATGACCTGCACGACCAAGCGAGACTCTGTCTCAGAAAAAAAAAAAAAAGAAAGAAAGAAAAAGATTTAACAACTTAGGAGGAGAGCAGAAAGCAAAGGCAGCTGTATAAATAATGAAGTTGTTCTGCAAAAATTCCTCGGACCGAGTTCTGATTGGCCTGGGTAGACTTTTTTTTTGAGACAGGGTTTTGCTCCGTCTCCCAAGCTAGAATGCAGTGGCACGATCCTAGCTCACTGTACCCTCAACCTCCGGGGCTCAAGTAATCTTCCTCCCTCAGTCTCCCAAGTAGCTGGAACCATTGGTGCACACCGCCACACCTGGCTGATTTTATTTTTAATATATACTTTAATTTCTAGGGTACATGTGCAGATCATACAGGATTGTTGCACAGGTATACACGTGCTATGTGGTTTGCTGCGTCCATCCCCGTCACCTACATTAGGTATTTCTCTTCACGTTATCCCTCCACAATCCCCCCACCCCCTGCTGTCCCTCCCTTATCCCCCAACAGACCCCAGTGTGTGATGTTCCCCTCCCTGTGTCCATGTGTTCTCATTGTTCAACTCCCACTTATGAGTGAGAACATGTGGTATTTGGTTTTCTGTTTACGTGTCAGTTTGCTGAGAATGATGGTTTCTGCTTTCATCCATGTTCCTGCAAAAGACATGAACTTATCCTATTTTATGGCTGCATAGTAGTCCATGGTATATATGTGCCACATTTTCTTTATCCAATCTATCATTGATGGGCATTTGGGTTGGTTCCAAGTCTTTGCTATTGTATTTTTTTTTAATTATTTGTAGAGATGAGGGCTCCCTATGTTGCACAGGCTGGTCTTGAACCCCTGGGCTCAAGTGATCCTCCCACCTTCCAAAGTTCTGGGGTCACAGGCATGAGCCACTATGCCCCATTGGCATTTTACTGTTAATCTTGGTCTGTATTTAAAGGATCTGGGTGAATGTAGATGGTTACTACCCTTAACAGTTTACCATGAATTCTGAGTCTCAATAAACCCATAATCATGGCGTGTTATATAAAGAACGTTTTCTAATTTTTATTGCTGCGCCTGACTTTGAAGTTTTTTTTTTGGCGGGGGGAGAGTAAGAAAAAGCAACATTCTTGACTGCCCGGAAAAATACCGTCTTGTCAGCTGGGGATGCTTGGTGCTGATGAGGAATGTGGTACAGGGAAGGGATAGTCCCTTTTAAAAGGTACAGCATGTGCGTGGGCAGTTAGTAAGGATTAAACCAAGGAAAGATGGTAGTATTAGTACCAGTATGAGTATGAGTAAAATGAACAGTGGATAGAAATTAATTATAGGAAAAAAGTGATGCAGTGTGTTTCAATTTGGATAAAGCCTCTGTAATCTTAGCTTCTTAATAATAACACTCCCTACAGAACTCTCTTAATCTGGAGGCCCGTGGGTCTCCGGTACCCTTATGCACCAGCTCCATTTGAGGAAATGAAAGCAGGAATCACAGTATTTGCCCCGGATCTGCATAATTAGGACCAGCTTCTGAAAGTGGAAAAGCTTGTCAATGAACTTCTCAAAATGCATTTGATACGGCATCAAAGAGTAGTGACAAGTCCATAAATCAAGGGATTGGGGCCATTTGATTCAAACGTAAAATGTTCCCTGCCCAGCAAACTCACTGCCATGAAGCCCTGCACAGAATGCAGAGAACATTTTCCTTTGGTCCCTTAGAAATTCAAAATACAAGATCTACGTGGTACCACAGTTTGTTGTTGTTGTTGTGTGGTTTTTGTTGTTGCTGTTTTGTCTTTTCACATGGGTGACTTTTGGAAATGCGCAAAGACTGATGTCCCATAAGTACCTAACCTCCAACAAAAAGTATTTACAGAAACTTTATCTCAGTGTTTGCTCATTGAAGTGGGTTAATGTCTGTTGAGTGTTCACAATCAGATGGAGAGTATTTTCCACTTGGATTTAGCTGTGAAGCTTCATTTTCCTTCCTATGCCTTTTGTTTTCTTGCCTAAAGAAGCCCATTTCAGTAATTGGGGATCTTCTCTCTCTAATCTCAGCCTGCCCAGTAATTTGTAGCATGGTCTTGCTACAGCCCCTTTGCTCCCCTGCTGTTCCATCTTGTCTGAAACCTGGGTTAACTGGGACTTAACTCCTTGTCAAAGATGCTGTGTGAAATGACTAATTAACATCAGAGAAGGAGATAGCATTGTCATTGACAAATAGGGCTTTTAGTAACCAGCGGTTCTCCTGGAAATGTTTACCCAGCTCTCGAGTCTCCCCAGCCTCATATGAATTGACAGTAAGGAGGATCTTTTAGTTCCTTCTGTGATTGACTTGCTTATCACTTGAGTTCGTAACTTCAGGGGTCACTTTACCCCAACTGTCCCAGGTATGAAAATGGTGTGAATCTAATTTCGGAAGTTTAGGAGGCGTAGAACAAGGAGAGTATGTTTTTCTAGTATAACTAGACAAATATTTTCAGCAAGTTCTCCCTCACTGTTGTGGGGTAAGTGCTTACATTCGCCTGTGGCTGAGCTATGTTTCAATGAGGTTGGAAGAAGAAAGAAAGTTGGGAAGACTGATGTTAATTGCATTTCTAGCATACACTAAGCGGTGAGCAGATTCAGGATGACTCGTCTCCCAGACTTCTCTTTCAAGATCAGATCAAGCTTCCTGAACTACAAGAGCCTGTGTTCTCTTTACACCAGCAGCCTCGGTAACTCCCTGTTGGGCAACCCAATACAGCAAACCCCAGAAACCCCAGAATTCTTCTCTTCCTAAAAAAGACCCTCCCCTGTCAACTTAAAGTCACCTTTTCATATATCTCAAGCAAAGGTAGGTCTAGGTCTCATGAAGTGTGAGACATACACAATTTGGGAGCCCTCCATGAGAAAAAGATTCAAAATTACTAGTGCAGAGTTAGGGGTAGCATAAAAACACATTGCCTTAAGGGAAGGTCTCTGAAACTTCAGCCCAGTCACCTTCTCATTATCCACCTCTGTTCCCAATTGAAACTTTGCAGTGATAAAGCTGATTTTATAAAGTGATCAAGAACTGTATCTCAAACTTTGCCTTGCATCTTCAGCTCTTCCTGTCTGTGAACCTCTGCCTCTGTTGGCCTAATCTCTCACTATCCTCCTCTCTTAATTAAGCAATTAAGTATTGATTAAAAGCCAAGTCTAGTAGGAGCTGAATGCGTTTGTTGAAGGTTATAGTGCTTCTTATGGGAAAGTAGGAGTGGAATGTGGTTGAATTAACCTAGCCTACAACAGATTTTTCTATGTGTGTTCTGTGAGTTAGCTGTATCAGCATCAACCTCCTGGAAGGGAGGGGTCTACAGGCAGTTTTCTTAAATATGTACATTCCTCGGTCCCTTCCAAACTACTGAATCAGGATCTCTGGGCTTGAGATACAAGGATTTCCATTTTTTAAAACCACCTGACCCCGATTCTTCTGAAGCACATGAAAGTTGGAAAATGACTGAGTATTCCCAGGGCCACTGAAAGCTACTCTTAATCAAGATACAGCGTTTACTTGAGATCAAAGGAAGAATGGCAGCTGCCAAGTGTATTCGTTTCCTACGGCTTCCATAACAAATTACTGCAAACAGAGCAGCCTAAAACAACAACTTACTCTCTTAGTTCCGGAAGCTAGAAGTTTTAAATCAAGTTGTAGGCAGGGTGGATTCCTTCTGAGAACTCTAAAGGAAGGATGGATTCATCTATTCTCACACTGCCAATAAAGGCATACCAGAGACTGGGAAATTTACAAAGAAAAAGAGGTTCAATAGCGTCACAGTTCCACATGGCTGGAGAGGCCTCACAATCATGGTGGAAGGCAAAGGAGGAGTAATAACACGTCTTACATGGCGGCAGGCAAGAGACCACATGCAGGGCAACTTCCGTTAATAAAACTATCAGATCTCATGAGACTCATTTACTATCATGAGAACAGCATGGGAAAGCCCCAGCCCTATGATTCAGTTACCTCCCACCAGGCCCCTCGATGAACTTGGGAATTATGGGAGCTATAATTCAGGATGAGATTTGGATGGGACACAGCCAGACTATAGCAGAGAGTTTGTTCTTTGCGTCTCTCCTGAATCCTGGTGGCTCCCAGCAATCCTGCATCTTCTTGGCTTGTGCCTGCATCACTTCAATCTCTGCCTGTGTTGTCAAATGTACAGTTTCCTTCTCTGTGTGTCTGTCTCCACCTAATCTTTTTGTAGGGACACTAGCCATGGGATTTAGGGCCCACTTTAATTCAGTATAATCTTTTCATTTTTATTTTTTGAGTCAGAGTTTCATTCTTACTGCCCTGGCTGTAATGCAATGGCACGATTTCAGCTCACCGCACCCTCCACCTCCCAGGTTCAGGCATTTCTCCTGCCTCAGCCTCCTGAGTAGGTGGGATTATAGGCATGCGCCACCATGCCCAGCTAATTTTGTATTTTTAGTAGAGATGGGGTTTCTCCCTGTTGGTCCAGCTTATCTTGAACTCCCAACCTCAGATGATCCGCCCACCTTGGCCTCCCAAAGTTCTGGGATTACAGGAATTCAGTATAATCTTACCTTAACTAAATAATTCTACAACAAATAAGGTCATATTCCAGTGTTCTTGGTGGACATTTTTCAAAAACAGTCTCATTACAAAGTCCTAGGTGGACGTTTATTTTTGCTGGGGTTGGCGAGGGGGCACTCTTCAACTCACTATGCCAAGTGAAAGTAGTCAGTGGGGAAGAATGGCAGTGAAAAGAGATGGATGAATTCAGAACTAACTGAAAACTTGAAGAGATTCGGCAGGAGTGAGCCTAGCTTACTTATCATCCAGGTTTCACTAGAGCAGCCCTTGCCAACATGCAGTGTGGCTCAGGGTCATATTCTATGACATTGCCCCGTTTTGTCATTTTGTCGCTGTTTACTTGCTTAGCACCATTTCTTCACTCTCGTTAGACTTGAAGTCTCTACTCAGTTCAGGCCTGCACATCTCCAGTGCCTGAAACCATGGCTGTTACACAGTAGGTCTTGGTGATCATTCGTCAGATGGATAATTTTAGCTGGAGAAAAAGAAACGTGTATGTGGGCTTTTCTTTTTTCTGTCCATCCTGCAATAGAAGACACTGCCTCTGTGACATAAAGAGGACACCTTCACAGGGTAAGGAGTTGTTCGAATGAGGTGTAAGAGAAGGACTCTTACATGCAGGGGGCTTGAAGACATTTGTGAAGGGACACCAGAAACACGAGAGCAGTGAGAAGTGGAGAGTTGTGTCTCTGATGGCACAAGGACAGTTAGACATCAGGGAGGGAGAAGGGCCCTTCAGGCCCTTCCGAAAAGTGAGTGAAAAAAGGGTGTGGGCATCTATTTGTGCAGATGTATTTACTTAAGATGAGATTATACTGGATTAAAGTGGGCCCTGAAACCAATGGCTGGTGTCCCTACAAGAAGATTAGGTACTCAGGAGGAGAGCCTTGCAGGAGCTTTTCTGGGTGTGGATTTCAGACTCTGCCATTCTAGAAAGAAAAGAAGGAACTCAATCTAAAGTATAAATGAAAGGAGAGACTCACAGAAAGCAAGTTTACAAAG
Source organism: Plecturocebus donacophilus (assembly GCA_004027715.1). NCBI lineage: Eukaryota > Metazoa > Chordata > Mammalia > Primates > Pitheciidae > Plecturocebus > Plecturocebus donacophilus. The sequence goes on from PVKP010006395.1 coordinate 17,113, forward strand.
AAAGGACTGAGGATGATAAATTCTATACCACTGCGAATGTTAACTCTGTAAGGACTTGAAGATAACCGCCCCGACTCACACTTAGGTTACAGGTGAAGATACTGTGGCCCATGGAGGCTACCTGAGTGCCTTGAGGAGGAAAAGAGCATTGTTGTAAATCTGGGACTCCAGGCTCCTTTCCAGACCTCTCCCTTTTTTTCACTTTTCCTCCATTGAAAGTGAAAAGAAGGATGTTGGCATCTATGAATTACCTACTGGGTGCCAGGCACGGATGTTAATGGTTAGGTCTGTAGGTTGCTGAGTGGGTGTTGAGGAGGAGGAACCAGTGACCCCACTAGACCTTGAAGAGGCTCAATGACAGCAGGAGGATTCAGGGGTCTGGTTGGGGCGGATGGAATCTGATGGAGCCCAGCATCCGCAGTGCAAGGGCAGGAGAATGGTGGGTTTCGGGGCATGCATCCAGAGCATGGGTTGGTAGCTCAAAGGCCAGCCCAGGAAGAGGCCTCTCCACATGAAACATAGAAGCAACTGCCTACTTCAATCATTGTTCTGATTAGATAAGACCTGGGCTTCCCTTCTGATTAGTAAATTCAGAGGCAGCTGGGAGTCCCTGAGTGCCAAGGAGGCGGTTGGCAAGCTAGGAAGGGCAGGCTGAGAGTTAAGGCTCTGGAGGGAGAAGAATCATGCTCAGAAATCATCCAGCTTTCTGGGGGATGAAGTTGCACAGTCCAGGTGAGGAACGTCAGATTTTTTAGGGAGGCTTTTTGGGTGGGACCTAATATATTCATGTGATACTGAATTTAATTCTATGAGCTTTTGCTGTGTACTTATTCTGTGCAGATTCTGCAGGGGATGTCTTGAACGCATGCTTCTTTCTTGCATTGTAATTTATTTTGATTGAGATAGTATTGGAAATTGCAGAGCAGTGAAATCCAAGTATTTCAACCTGGCAAGTTGAGGCAGTAGGTAGGTTAACTTGGGTGGGCTGACTTTTCTATACATTTTATGCATGGGACCATAATGCAAGCCCACTGCAAAGGGCAGCTTCATGTTTCAACTTATAAACAATGAAGGAGGAGATCTCAACCCTACACTCATTCTTCCCTCCTGCTCATGGAGCCTGGATTCTAAATTCCAAGTGAATTGCAAATATTCTTGGATTGGACTATCGTAACATTTTGAAATTAAACCTACCTGTCTTCAATTGAGTTGTTGGCTTTTTCTCCCTGTTTTCTCTTTCTGAAGTAGAGTCTTCCTGCACTTTTCTAAAGGAGGAAACATTTACTTCTCATTTTGTAGAGGCAAGACCAAATCTACACCAGCTTCAGCTGAGACCACTGGCCAGCCCTCCTGATCACCTCCCAATTCCCTAATTTAATTTAACTCAGTGGGGTTTGTGGGGGTTCATTTAAGCAGCAGAGGGTCTGCTATAATTGTTGCATGTGCCAGCAATGATTTGTACCATCTGGGTATGGGGTGGGGTGGGGTAAGGTGAGTTGGAAGAGAGGAAGGAACAGAGAGAGGCAAAGAGAGAGACTAGTACCTAGTATGACCTAAGAGAAAGACTCTTATTCCATCACCAAAGCAATACAATTCAAGAATGGCTGCAAAGCAATTGGATACTAAGGAATGAGGAGCAATGTAGTTATAGTAAAATGTCGAAGTATAATGAAACCAAGGAACATCACTACTTTATGATCCAGGCAAGTTACAGGCAGGTGGCAGCTGTAAATATGTATATAAATAACAACATGGATGAAATGTCAGACCTTCCAGCTGGCTTGGTTAAAGCACTTTAGTAATATTCTATTTAGGGTAACAATGTAGCTTGACAATTCCACGAAAAATACATCCTTGGAGAATGAATCAGCCTATATTAGCGTGTAGGTGATGTGCATTGTGCTAAGATCTTAGAACAACACATGATGCCTGGTACATCTCCCATCTGCCTAGAATGGCCAGTTGCCTCATATTCCATGAGGTTTCTTTGGTTCTCTGGCATTGGGTTACAAATGTTTGTTTTTCCTGTCACAGAAAGTACCTTTCCTCTCTGATTGGTAACACAGGAAAATAAATAAATGATGAATGCCCCAGACCCAGGGTCTTACCTGTGGAAAGGTAGGGATTTATATCATTATTTATTCACACATGAAATGCATCAAGCACTTGCTATGGTTCGAAGGATCTAAAAAAGTGAACAAAAAGATGTATAGGCCCAGAATTAATGAATCTTAGAGTTTGGTGAAAGAAGAATAGCTGAATAAAATGGTCACAAAAAGTAAATGTAAAATTGCAGTGGTGAGGCATGGTGGCTCATGCCTGGAATTCCAGAACTTTGGGAGGCTGAGGTGGGTAGATCACTCAAGGCCAGGAGTTAGAGAACAGCCTGGCCAACATGGTGAAACCTGTCTCCACTAAAAATACAAAAAATAGCTGGATATAGTGGCGTGCACCTGTAATTGCAGCTACTTAGGGGGCCGAGGCAGGGGAATCTCTTGAACCCAGGAGGTGGAGGTTGCAGTGAGCTGGGATCACACCACTCTATTCCAGCCTGGGTGATGGAGTGAGATTCTATCTAAAAAAAAAAAAAAATGCAGTCATGACACATGCTACATGTTTTGCTAGCCAGTATGTTTTCCTGAAGGAACAGATGCTAGAGTTATGATCAAAGGGTAAAGGGAGGTTAAACAGAGAAAAGTGAGAATAGCATTCCAGACTGTGAGATTGGCATGTGCAAAGATCCTGTGGTAGGCAGGACATTAGTATGAGGAATGGAAGAGGTCATCGTCCCCCAAGTGGAGCTGGGGTGGTGGAGAGTGGCCCAAGTCATGTGAGGATAAGTAGCCAGGCGCCTACAAGGTCTTGTTGGTCATGATCAGGAGTTAGGACTGTATCCTATGCATAGGGAGTCATTAAATGTTTTAAGCAGTTTAGTCTTAAAAGGATGGATAGGGACTCATCCTTTAGAAGGTATTGTCTTCCCGTTGTCGCAAGCCAGGAGCTCTGGGAAGACATGTGCCCCTTTTCCGAACAGGAACTGCATATAATTTCATACACGTGTTAAAGAATGTATAGAGGATGTATAAAGCATCCACTTCATGTCAAGCACAGAGGATAAGTGTAAGACAGCATCCTTGCCTATGAGCAATGCACAGGCTAAGGAGGTAGGAGTCATTGTAACCACTGACTGAAATGTTGAGCACCCTGATGAGACTATGAAGCACAGAGGAGCACCTTCAGCCTTAGCATAGCATTCCTAGCATGAATGTCCTCTAAAATTGCAATCATGAGCTGAAAGTTGTCCTGGCGAAGAAGGAGTGGAGAAAGAGTTGGTCTTCTGGTAGGGATATTAAGAAAGCCATAGCCAGTGACTTCCCAGGAAGTCAAGGAAGCATGGAAGATTCCCAGGATCAATGGACAGAATGCTGGTGAAGTAGATGGGGTGGGCCCTCTTGACCAGTGTCTTGCCAGATTTTCCTAAAACTGTACGTATCAAAGGCAGATCATCTCCCAAGTTATCAAGCCAGACTCGTGTTCTAGCCCTGCACCTCACCCTGTTTTCCATCATATGTGTGTTATAGGCTATTATAGATATGATCAAGTTGAATTTATAAAGTACAAGATTCCCATGCATGTGAGAAAGTGTGAATTGAAGCCACCTTTTGGGTAATATTTTCTACCTTGGTGCATGAAGGAAAGCTAAACAAAGATGTGTAATATCAACTTATGGAGACAAGACTGTCTATAGAATAGCAAACATTTGGAAAGAACCTGAGAAGGGATATGATGGAGGAATGGGTTTTTATCCGAGCCAAGATCCGGCCATCTCTGGATGTACACATTTCTACCATTTAGACATGTAATTGCCCATCTGTGTTTTCTTTCTCTTTTGAACTTCCTCTTGACCTTCTGGGTCCTGAGGAAGTCCTCAGGAAAAGGATGGACCTAGGCAAGTTATATCAGGTACCACAGTGTTAAAGGGTGATAATCACTATTTGTTCCCCACATTTTGTATTTGGCCAGCCCTGGGCCAACCCCTTTTCCCATAATGAACCCCATTTTTCCATGATTTGCTTATGGGTTCATTCATTCAATTGTTCAACCACTGTGGGACATGAACAGTGTGTCAGCTACCATGCTAAGCACAACAGCTTCCATAGCGAACCAGACCGTTGTACTTTCTGCAATCTTGAAGCCTCGGATTACAGCTGGAATGAATATTAGAAGCAGTTAGATTTTGATTGGAAATTCTCCCTTCTGAGTCCCTTAGCCTACCAAATGCTTAGGTTCTAGCTAAAATAGATGGTGGTTTTATGTCCTTTGTAACACCTAAATATGCATTGCATGGATACTTCACTTTCCCTGTATTGAGAAACTTCACATTTCAACAGCCTCATTCCTTCTCACCTCTTTGGAATGCATGTGCCTGTATGTCTCTGTGTACATGTATCACAGGTTTCTATCCAACCTTACTTTTCGTGCAAGAATTTAACAGCTTCCAGAGTTGTTAGCAGGAAAATATTAAATATTTAAATAGATATGGACATTTTGTAGGAATGATACAAGAAGTATTATTCAAACTTTAATCAATGATAGTCACTAACTAATTATTGAAACTTACTATGAGGCAGTCTCGTGTCTAAGATTCATTCTCTCATTTTATTCTTACAACAACCCTATTAGGTAAATACTATTAACATCCCCTTTTGGGAAATGTCAAGTTCAGTCCCTTTTATTAAGGGCAGGGCCAGCTTTAAGGACACATTCCCTGCAGGGTCATGCAGGGCCCCAGGCTTTGAACAGCCTCATGTGTGATCTCATGCTATAGCTAGAATTCTTAATAATTTTTGCACACGGGGTCCTACATTTCCCTTTTGCACTCCCCCCAGAAATTAGGTGGCCAGTCCTAATTAAGAAGCAAGGCAGGGCTCTGTGGAGGGTCGACGAACCCATAACATCTATCCCTTTAATAGTTCCTCCATGTTAGGACCCTCATCCTAACACTGTATATCTGGGAGGGACCTCCCTTATACAAACACAGGAGGTACCTGCTTCATTCTCCAGGCTGTGTGCGGATTCTCATTGTGAAGTGAATCACTTTTTAATGTATAGTCACCCAAGTACATCTGATATGTTGATATATCACTTGTTTTATGGGCCTGGATTAATTCCAAAGTAAACACTAAGTACTCAGCTGAAAAGCTGTAAACACAAGACATGACACGCATCTCCAACTCCCAGCACTGTTTGCCAAGGCTGCAAGTCCCCCTGTGCTTTATTCTGTTTGGTGTAACAAAATCTTTGTGTAATCTGGTGTGAGCAGTTATTTCCAAATTGATTTCAAGAGTTGCAGGTAAGAGGGTATTGTGGCTGGGAGAACACACCTGCACATACATTTTACCTTCCTCACCTGCCTCCGCATCTCCCATTGGTCCTCCTGGGATGTTCACCTTCCTGAGCTTGATGGATACCCTTAGGATCAGCATCTATGGCTGTTCTCTGAGCAAGCAGGCCTGCAAATGTAGCAACTGTAGGAGGAAATCTACTCCAAGCCTTCTATTCAGGCCCTGAGCCCTGGAGCAGGGCTACATCAGCCTGGAGGAAAGGGCATGTTTTGGGTATTCTTCCACTGGGAGGGTATACGTCTTTATCATTCATACAGAGGTGCCATGAATGTGAGCAGTGTCCCCAGATATCCAGGAGGTCACACAGTTGACTGTGGTGTCATGGAATAGTAAACGCCATCTTCCCATCCGTGTCATGGGTGCTAGGTCCCCTGACAACGGTGACCCAGTTCTGAATTCCAGAATGACAGTTTAAAAGTTAGATTTTGTTTGTCCATCTTATTTCTATGGCCTTAGCATTGCATGGATTGAAAATCACATGCACATGCACTACACACAGACACATCTATTTATGTATAAATATGCCTTGCCTTGCATTCCTGTTTCTTGCTTACTTACGTGGTAAGATGTTTGGGTTTTTTCATGCTGTGATTTTGGGGAAGTCCCTGGAGCTCTTTGAGCCTCTGTTTCTTCCTCTTGAAGCTGTATTTCATTGTGAATGTTCCTTGTGAAATGTTTTAAATGGTGGTATCAAATCCATTTTGCTTGGTTTGAGGGATCTGGCTCTGTTGACCTCATATTTTTAGCCTAAGAGTGTCCTCCTTAGTCCTCCCAGGGACATCTAAAAACAAACCTTTATCTTCTTGTCTGCAGTCTGGAAGGTTCTTCTTATGAGCATCTAGCCTTATACGAAGCTGCCAAAGTTGTCTTAAAAAATCAGCATCTTTGATATGATTCACTTGGGTATAGCAGCTTCATCACTCCATTCCCAATATTCTAATGTCCACTTCAGGTATATTCCTCAGTCCCTCCAACAAGCATGATCCTTCTTCCCCAGGACATTTGTACATGCTGTTTCCTGGAAGGCTACATTCCCCAGTCCCTACCCTGGTCCCTGCTTGGTTCTTCTCTTCAGCCTTGCTCAGTTTGGACATCGTCTCTTTAGGAATAAACTTCCTGACTCACCTTCCAAACCAGAACAAGACTTCCAGTTCCAGGCTGTATTCCAGTAAGTTGCTCACTTGCTGAATGTTTCCTCATGGGGTGTGCCACGAACCTTTTCTTCCAGAGCTGTATGCATTACAAAGACAAGGACCTTGTGTCTTTGGAGCCAGCCCTATGTGCATCCTCAAGGCTTGCAAAGGACCAGCGTCGAATGACCATGTGAATGCAGGAATTGTGTGATTGTGTGTCTCTCTGCCTTCCCCTGAGCGTGCTCTGCCCCTGGACCAGTCCGCTTTGTACCCAGATGCTCACTTTCCCAGGCTGTCCTGGAACATGTGCTCCTCAAATCTCTCCCTGCTCATGTCCTGAGAGAGAAAATATGCTAAGCTTTCGAAGTAGGCAGAAAATGTGCATGCCTTTATTTGCTATTTTTTTTTTAATATTTTACTGTTCCTTCCTTTCTGTCATCGTTAAAGGAAAAAACATTGACTTCTTTGGCGTTCTTCCCTTGCATCCTTTCCCTTTCCTCCTGACCTTTTTGAAAGCCCTTGAATTTCATAGCAATATACTCCCCTAAGGTCTTTTTAACTACTGTGTCTTCTGTCTAGAATGCATTTTTTTTCCAGAACTTTCCTAGTTCACTCCCTCTCCTCCATCTCAGCTTAGCTCATATACCTTTTCAGATAGCATCTCCTTGATCCCTCCATTAGAATCAGACCCCCTCCTCACTCCCACACACCCTGTGTTCCTTTCCTATCTGACATTTGCCATCTTGCTTATCACCATTTGACATACTGTATGTTTTATCTGTGTCTGTCTTTCTGTACTAGTATGTAAGCTTCACTGGGGTAGATATTTTAGCATGTTTGTTTGTTGCTGTATCCCTGGAGTGCCTTTCACAAAGTAGGCACTTACTGAATATTTGTTGAATAATTAGACCAGTGAATGGATGGATGATGGATGGATGGATGGAATAGACAGATGGGTGAGTGGATGGATAGATGACAAATAGAGGAATGGGTGTAATAGTTGGGTGGGTGAGTGGATGGATGAATGACAGATAGATGTACGGATGGAATAGACAGGTGGGTGAGTGGATGGATGAATGACAGATGAATGGATGGAATAGGTGGGTGGGTGGATGGATGGGCAAAAGGAAGAAGTTGGCCTTGGGTTTTAACATCAGTAGTAATCTCTGCTTTCTAGACACTGAGTTTTAGGATAGATAGCAACAATTATTATGTTTTGAGACAGACTTTCTGGGGAAAGTCCAGAGATCCTTTTATCTCACTTGGCGTGGGCAGTTATTACCTTGCAGTTGCCATTTTGTACAAAAGTATGTTTGGTTCTGTTCCTTCCTGCCTTCTCTGGCAAATTGAAAATTATGATGGAAATAAGAATTTCCAAAAACCTGTGGGGGTGAAAGAAGACATAAAAGCAGAGCCACAGATTATCGTACATTTCCTGTTGCCAGATTAAAGTATTGCATCTACTGTGTGGAACAATTTAAAATTTCATCTGTTAATTGGAAAAGTTATTGATACTGCAGTCATTCAACTTATATTGTGGGGGGACAGTTCTAGTTTAAAATATTCTACTATGCTGTGTCTGTAAATCATGAAAATTACCTGGAAATTGCATCATTTTGGCATTTCAAATTATTGCTTGCACCTGGAAATAGCACCAGAAAATCTTTCCCAGATTGAGTTTGATTTAGAAAATATAATAAATGTAGTTTTGGGACTTAACTTTTATTCTGGTCCATCTTCTTTTAAATTCTTACAGGCCACAATACATTCACATTTACGACTGCTTTTTATCAACCCACTGAAGGACTTTTTTATTCAACTGACAACTTGTAAAAGACAGAAATTATGTTTGAATAGTTGATTGGTTTGCTACTTTTAGCAACAAGTAATTGAAGATGGAACCAAAACTGGTTTAAACAAGAGAAGCAGGTATGATATCATAGAAATGTTAGCAAGAATTCTGAGGTGAGGCAGATTTAGGGTTAGCTAATTTAGATAACTTATCAATTCAGAAATATAATTCAGGCTGCAGATTTTTTTGATATTTCTCCTATGCTAATCTCATTGTGTTTGCTTATCCTCTTAGGCTGTCATTCCTCCTGGTTCTATTATAGCTGCCATTGCCCCAGATATCATGTAGAAACTGCAGCACCCAGAAGAAGAACATAAAATACCCCTGTTTGATTTTCCTTTTTAGGAAGGTTCTCCCTAGCAGCCACATATCTCTTCCAGAGACTTTTGGCATTTCATTGACCAGATTATATCATTTGCCTTAATCATTTAGCAAAATATATATAGGGGAACAACACCCAGTGGGGCCTACCAGAGAGTGGAAGGTAGGAGAAGGGAAAGGATCAGAAAAAAATAACTGTGGGTACTAGACTTCATAACTGATTGATGAAATAATCTGTATTACAAACCACCATGACACACGTTCACCTGTGTAAAAAACCGCCACATGTACCCTTGAACTTAAAAAACTTTAGACAATGAGATATCTAAATAAATGAATGAATGAATAAACAAAAGCTATTGTGTTGAAGAAAAAGAAATCATTAGGTCCCTAAGACTGCATTTCCAGCCTTACTCCCAGAGTTTCTGATTTGGTAAGTCTTGGGCAGAGTCTCACATTCTCATTACAAGTTCCCAGGTGATAAGGTTGCTGGTTCCAGAACCACATTTTGAGACCCATAAACAGAATAATCAAGATTTATCCCCCTGCCATTGTGGAGAAGCTCGGCTCCCTTGAAGGACAAGAAAGCCATGAAGTGAGTGAAATATTCAAGTTTCTGTTAGCCAGAAAATTATCTTTTGTTTAGTTAGCCAACAACAACTAATAGCACTGATATCTTACAGCAATAACATTATATTTCACGCGGTTAATAGGAATTGACAGATCACACCTGTAATCCCAGCACTTTGGGAGGCCCAGTGGGTGGATCATGAGGTCAGGAGATCGAGACTATCCTGAACAACATGGTGAAACCCCATGTGGTTGCACATGCCTGTACTCCCAGCTACTCAGGAGGCTGAGGCAGGAGAATCTCTTGAACCCGGGAGATGGAGGTTGCAGTGAGCCGAGATCGCGTCCCTGTACTCCAGCCTGGCGGCAGAGCGAGTTTCCATCTCAAAGAAAAAAAAAAAAAAAGAATTAACTGAGGATGGAAAATACAAAAGCAAAGACCAAAGATCAAAGAAAAACATTTTAAGTTGTATAAAAAAAATTGAGGATGAATGTAGAATGGAAGCTTGAGTTGTGTTTAACTGTGTCAGGCACCCTCCGAGAACTGAGAATTGACATTCAACTTAATGCAGTATTCCATGTCATTTGTTTGTTTGTTTTTGCATTTCCAAGAGCCATATGTTTTCTTCAAACTCATAGCAACCCCATTCACGGGGTTGAGCAAGTGTTATTGGAGGATGATACGGTAATCCACATCCAGCAGGAGAAACCCGGGGCTCACAGAGGTTAAGAGTTTCCCAGCCCTCGCAGGTTGAGAGTGCTGGCATGAGAACTTACAGCCGCATCGCCTCGTGCCTCTCAGCCAGCTTCCAGCATGTGAGGGGCACAGGCATCCCGCAGTGACTGCGAGAGCTCTCGGTGCCACACAAACGTTGGTGCCCACTCCAGAGACACTTCTGCCTTCCTATTGGTTCTCCTTTTTCGATTTTTCAGCCTCCTGCGAGGCGAATGGATGTCGAGGGGGATTAAAGAATGAAACATGATTATTTTCTCCCTTACATGCCTGAGGACAGGCCAGTGAGCCGTGAGCAAAATAGAACTGTGAAAAATCTTCTCCTGGGGTTCTTTTCTCAGTGTTTGGCCTGACACACCAGGGAAGCTACTACTTCTGTGAAGTTATGGAGGGCTCCTTCCCAGCCTGCAGAGGGAAACGACAGGTCACAAAGAGAGTTTTCCATGTTCATATGATTGCATTTGTTGCTGTATTCGTGGCTGCTGTAACAAATCACCACAAATTTAGCAGGAGGAAAGGATCACCTGAGGTCAGGAGTTCAAGATCAGCCTGGCCCACATAGGGAAATCTCGTTTCTACTAAAAATACACACATTTTACTGGCATGATGGTGGGCTCCTGTAATCTCAGCTACTCAGGAGGCTGAGGAGAATCACTTGAACCCAAAAGGCAAAGGTTGCGGTGAGCTGAGATTGCGCCATTGCACGCCAGCCTGGGCGGCAGAGCAAAATTCTGTTTCAAACAAACAAAACCACTATGTATTATCTCACAGCTCTGTGGGTTAGAAGTCCAAGTTAAGCATTACTCAGCTGGGCCCTCTGTTTAGAGATTCACAAGACAGAAAGGCAGAAGTTAGCAGGGCTGTGTTTCCTTCTGGGGGTTGTGAGAATGAATCTACTTCCAAGCTCACTCAGCTTTTCCTGATTTAGTCCCTGGCAGTGGTGAGACTGAGGCCCTCACAACTTTGCTGGCTGTCAGTGGGGAGATAGCCCTGGCCTTTGGAAGCTGCCTTTATTCCTTTTCCTGCTGTCCAGCAATAGCTACTCCAGTCTCTTTTTGCTTTGAATCTCTCCAAGTTCTTCCTTTGCCAGGTTACTCTAACTCCAGTTGGAGAAAGTTGTCCACCTTGAAGGGCTCATACCATGAGACTCGGTCCGCCCAGGTAATTCAGCTCTCTTCTGATCTCAGGATCTGTAACTTGTATTCCATCTGCAAAGTCCTTGTCTTAGTCTGCTCAAGCTGCCATAACAAAATGCCAAAAACTGGATGACTTATCAGTGACAGAACTTCATTGCTCACAGTTCTAGAGGCTGGAAAGGCTAAGCTCAGAGCAGAGTGAGTATCAGATAAGGGCCTACTTTTTGGCTTATAGAGAATTCCCTCTTACTCTGCCCTCAGATGACAGAAGGGACTCTGTAGCTCTCTGGAGTATCTTTTAAAAGGGCATGAATCTAGCCAGGAACGGTGGCTCATGCCTGTAACCCCAGCACTTTGGGAGGCTGTGGCAGGTGGATCACTGGAGGGCAGGAGTTTGAGACCAGTATGGCCAACATGGTAAAAACCCTTCTCTACTAAAAATACAAAAATTAGCTGGATGTGGTGGCACTCATCTGTAATCCCAGCTACTCTGGAGGCTGAGGCAGGAGAGTCACTTGAACCCAGGGGTTGGAGGTTGCAGTGAGCCGAGATCACGTCACTGCACTCCAGCCTGGGTGACAGAGTGAGACTTGGTCTCCAAAAAAAAGGGTACAAATCTCAATCGAGAGAGTTATTTCCTCATGATGTAATCAGATCCTGAAAGTCCCACCTCCTAATGCCATCAACTTGGTGTTAAGATTTCACCATATGAATCAGGTGAGAAGACTTAAACTTTAAACCATAGCAGTCACTTCTGCCATGTAAGGTAACATATTTATAGGTTCCAGAAATTAGGGTATGGGAATATTTGGGGATCCATCCTGCTTACCACAGTGATCTCATCATAATGATAAATATTAGCAGACATTGCCTTGATAATGACACTAGCTGCTATTTTTTAAGTGTCACTCTATACCAGCCACTATGACAGATACCTCAAATTGATTGGATCATTTCATCCCCATCACAAACAACAAAGTAGGGAGTATTATTCATCTCATTTTACATGTATACTTTTAAAAAAGCTAAGTCACTGGATGCCTTGATGTCTTGCCCTGGGTGACTCAGAAGGAAAGTGTGAAGCTGAGACCCTACCCAGGACGTCTGACTTCAGAGCCTTGGCTGTTAATCTTTTTGCATAACTCAAGTTTTCCTTTATGATCTGCTTACTTGCACATTGCCATAACCCAAGTATTCCACCTTTATGGACTGCTTACTTGCACATTGCCACTCCCTTCTTGCATTCAGTGGCTCTGATTTCCTTAAAGATAGGGATGTGTTATTTATCCAGTATACCCCACTCCAAGACATGTGTTTTGCTCAATGAACTGTGATTATGTGTGCACCTGTGCACATGTATATAATGGTGGACAGTTCAGGCATTAGGGCTCCCCAGTAGGAGTCAGTGACATTGTTTAGTCACATGTGGAAACACAGTACAATGATCACCATGGCAATTGGATGCTGACACTTTTCCAAAGGAAGATCACAGAAGCTGATAAAACAGTAGCATCCAAGATCCAACAATACATTGGCCACTGGAAGATGGTGGCCACATCTGCAAAATGGATCAGCAGGCTTTAGAAAGTCATTATGGCAGAATGGCATTTGGGGTGGCCAAGCCTACTGGCCCTCTTTTCTAGTAATTTCACCCCTTTCAGGGACATCTACAAGCTATTGTTAATAATCCCTGAGTGTGTAGCACTCCATTTCTTCTTCTGTTAAATGAGGCAGTGTCTATAATATCTTTTCTTGCCTTTTAATTGGTTCCCCTAAATACACCTTGTATTGTCTCCTATCCCTTGGAATTGCTTCAGGCTAGCATGTTATCTCTTCCTGGGCATGACGGGGCTCCTCCTGTCTCTTACCTGGTGTCTGCTTAGCTCAGCCTTAGAACCCCAAGTTATTTCCTACCTCAGGGCCTTTGCATATTTTACTTTTTCCACCTAGAATCCTTCCTTTGACATTCTTCACAAACCTAGCTCAATCTTCTCAACAAACTCTCAGCTCATATGTCACATCCTCAGAGAATCCTCTGATAACCCTAGGTGAAGTACAGTCATTACAACTTCTCATGAATTGTTTTTGTTTTTTGTTTTTTGTGTTTTTTTTTTTTGCCTGCCTTCTTGTGTTGAGTGGGTTCCTCGGTGACTTTGTAGACTCCATAAGGGTGGAGACTCATTTGCTCTTGTGTCTTAGTCCCTCAGCTGTACATGTAAGCAAAAGAGATGTTTGTGGAATGACTTAGGAGTGGCCCCATCATCTCTACTTTGCTGTAAGAAGCCTTCTGCATGGCCTAGCACATATTCTGTCCCCAACTCCTCGGAAAGGACTGCAGGCTATTTGTGTCAACTCAGGAAAATAAGATAGAGTTAATAGTGGTGGTAATATTTCACTGGCTTCCAAGATTTGTCAGGAATATTCTGTCTGCTTTTCTAAAGCCCACTCTTGACTGGAGTCTCAACGTATACCCTGGGGACCCCTTGTTTCTCAGTCATTAGCAGCACTTACTAAATGCAGATTTGTGGGTCCCTCTTCAAGCCGATGAATCAGAATCACTAATGCTGAAGCCCAGGAATGTGCATTTGTAACAGGTATAACCCAGGTAATCCTTGTCTACACTGAAGTGTTAGAATAACTGAAGTAGAGTGTTTGATGTTAACTGTTATCTGTTCATGAATACATTCTGTTGCCCAAAAGGCATCTCATGGTGCTCCTCTGAGCAGTTTTGTTATTTAAAAGAATGACAGACTGAATAACTGGAAGCAGACATGTCTCTAATACATCTCATCGTTTCAGTTTTAAGTAGAAAATGCATCAGCTCCATTTTCTGATCCGAAGCTTAGGTTGGAGCAAACCTACTCAGAGACTTTCTCCAAGATTAGGTAGCCCTGGGACTAAGCACAGGGGAAAGATGCCTGGTTTTAGGCAAGGGTGAACACTGTCTGGGCCAGCAAAAGGATTCAAGAAGCTACCGCAGTTGTAATTTGCATCTAATAAAAGTGGATTTATAGAACAAGAATCCTTACAGCTCTACTCTGAAGTATTGCATGTAGAGATAATGTCATTGCCATTCATAGTTTATGAGACCTATACTATCCAATAGTGATAATAAAGGTTAAACTAAGTGAATGCTTATTTTGTGCCAGGCTAGCCCTTGTAACTGCATTATTTCATTAAATTCATACCACACTCCTGTGAGGCAGGTACTACTGTTTCCATTTAAGGGTAAGAAAAGAGAGGCTTAGTGGCTTAGTTTTACAAGTCACCCCAGGTCCTAGGGTGGATAATGGAGGCCAGTTGTGAAGTTTGTTTCAATGCCAAGGCATCTTGCCTTCATCTGAGCCTCACCAGGATGACCGGGCTCAAAATATTCGGGAAATGTCATTGATTTGGAGCTTCCAGGATTTGGAAGCTCACTAGCTGTCCATTCTTAGCAAGGCATGTTACTTTCTGAATCTCAGTGTACACATCTGTAAAATGGCAAGAGTGATGCTCACCTGCATAAGTTATTAAACGATGGTGACCAGAAATCCACATCATTCATAGGTAGAGGTGTGTAATCAAGGAATTTATTTTATTTAAAAAGCTGCTCTGATTATACACACAGTGGCAGGTTGGGGATATCATCCTCACAAAAGAATAAGAACCAATTGGAACAGAAAGAGACCAAAATGGTAGAATGACCAGAAGTGGCCTCTGTGAGTTTGAGGATTTTTTCAGCCACAGGAGAGACTGGTTGAATCAACACGTATTTACACAGCAACCACTCTGCTCCAGGGCCGTGTGTTTGGCACTCGGAAAACAGAGTTGAACCAAACAGATACAGCTCTTATCTCTATGTAGCTTCAGAATATTTAGCAAACAACCCATATAAATATGTACATAATTTTAAATTGCGATATGAAGGATAAGTAACACACGTGTCTAACAGAGGTAACTGATAGAGTTTCTCCTAGAGAGGACTTATTCACGTCCCTAAGTGCTAGAATAAGAATTCTAGCTGAAGCATAATGACGAGGAGAACTTTGGATCGAGTCTCCTAGGCGACCTCTCAGTAGGGAACAAATGCTAAAGACAGACAACTGCTGGGTATGACTGCCGCGGGGGGCCTCATACATACCAAGTTGTATAGATTTGACAATCTTTAAGGTCAACCAGATTTTATGTGTCTGCCTTGTAGGGCTTTCTTGAAGACATGCACTTTGAACAAAGAGGACAGTAGGATGTAACAACCACAGTGGTTGAAAAACCCCAAATGCCCAGAGAGAACATTCAACCCTTAAATGTTAGAGAAGGCAGTATAATGTAATGGGTGAGAACATGGATTTTGGAATCGAATAAACGTTGGTTCAAATCCCAGCTCTGTCGTTTAGTAGCTGTGGGACCTTGGGCAAGATAATTCAACTCTAAAACTGTGGTATGATAATAAGGGTGACCTTGCTAGGATATTTGAGGGTTATATAAGGTTGTATACCTGCAGAAAAATGGGGATATAAACTCCGGTCTGTCTGCCAGGGCACCCCACGTCTTCGACACGCAGATGCAGCCTCCTCCCCATTCCCACTAGATCTTTTTGGAAAGCACTGTTGTCCTCGAAGACTTCAACCTCTACAGGGTCCTCCTTTGTTTCCCAAGAGCTCCATCTATACCCAAAGTAATGAGCCTGATCTGATTCAGTCCAAAACCCCGATCATTGCACTTGACTTGGTATGTCCACAGTTTGTACATTTTGGACATCAGGTTATTGCTAAAAGGGAAAACCTTTAGCTGAATCCAATACATTCACAGCAAGTGAAGCAGGAGGAAAATGCCTAATTCTGGCTTGTTAGCCGCTGAACTTCTGAGAACAGAATCAGCTTAGCTGCTTGCAAATAAGTGAGCATCACAGAACTTGGTTGAGCTGGCAAGAAGGTAACAAGCTGTGTGTGAAAACCCTGGGATTAAATCTCCGCAGTAAAATTGCTTGGTGCACAGGATCAAAAGAGCTGAAAGGGTAAGGAGGGAATGAGCAGACTCCTTTCTGCACACCCGCCCGACCCTTACATCGGGAACACCCCAAAGAGCGTATGCTCTGGCACCTTATCAAAAAATAAGGCTGTGCTTTAGATTATTATTAAATCAATAAATTCTTCTCCCCTGCGTGTGTCCCGATTAGATTGTTGACACTGTGTCAGGCTGTTAGGGAGATAAACTCATGCTGCTACTTGCACTCAACATGCCACTTATTTTTGAGTCACTCGGAGGGTTTTGTGTGTGTGTGTGTGACAACTTGCAAATAACACATGGGGGTTTCCCTCCTTCTTTTTCTATATCAAGTTGTTAACATTGATCCACATGGAACTTTGGGAATGGGAGAGCTTTTATCTTGGTGTTGATGTAGGTCTCAGCATGAGCCATTTTGGAATCCGAGGAACTTGTGTGTTGGTGACAATGCCAGAGGGCACAGGCATGCATAGGATGCTTTAAAGTCTCCTGAAGATGGGTTGTTGCAAACTGTGCCAGGAGGTCTCAGGCCAGCCTCTGAGCAGGGATTTAGGAGATTCTCTGGCTCCTCGCGCTTGTTTCTCCAAGCATCAAGAACAATCTCTTTCTTTTGGTGGATGCCACTGCTCTCACCCAGAGTCAAGATTTGGGAGGTTGCTGGGATCATAGGGTCCCATCAGATGACCTGATTCAGGAATTTGGGCTCTTAAGCCATGGTCCCAGCCAGCCTGAGTAACTTTTAATTCCTAAACCTACCAGGCTTTGCTTGTCTCAACTTCAGACCTTTGCCTATGAGGTTTTCTCACCTGCAATGACCTTAGAATAACGCCATTTTCTTGGGCAACTTCAGCTCATGCTTCACATCTCAGCTTGCATGTAGCGTCATCCATGAAGCTTTTTAAAACAATGTATATTTTATTTTGAAATAGTTTTAGATTTACTGAAAGTTGTGACTATAGCCCTGAGTTCCCATGTAACCACACTCCATTTCCTCTATTATTAATATCTCTTATCATTATGGTATATTTGTCACAACGAATGAACCAACATTGAACATTGAAATTTCCCTTTTTAAATAATTTTAGTGTACAATTCAGTGGCATTAAGTATATTTATATTGTTTTGCAATCATCACGATTTATCTCCACAACTTTCCCATCTTGCAAAACTGAAATTCTGTTCCCATTAATCTCTAATTGTATTCCTCCTGCTCACAGCCCCTAACTGCTTTCTACTTTCTGTCTCCATGAATTCGACTACTCTTAAGTACCTCATATAAATGTAATCGTACATTATTTGTCTTTTGTCACTGGCTTATTTCTCTTAGCAGAATGTCTCCAAGGTACATTGATATCTTCAAGGTGCTACAGCATGTGTCAGCTTTGTTTTTTCAGTTTTAACATTGCATAATATTCTGTTATATGTATATAACATGTTATCTGTTCATATGTCAATGGACATTTGGTTTGTTTACACTTTTTGATTAGTGTGCATGATTCTGCTCAGAAAGCCTTTCTTAACCTAACTGTGTACCCCAGGTACATTCTTGGGTCATCTTTATCACAGCACTTATCTCACAGAGTGTAAGAGCTGATTTCTATGTCTGCTTCTCACACTAGACTTTCATATCCTTAGTGCAGGTGCCATGTCAGTTGATATTTCACCACTGTTTCCTCATGTTGTAGAAGAGTCCCTGATTTGTGTGACATGCTCAGCAAATACTTGGAATGAGTGACTATAGGAGGAATGAATGGATAGTTGGTTGGATGGATGGATGTTTGGATGAATGAGTGGATGAATGGATGGATGGAGTTGAATAGATAAGTGGATGGTTAGATGAATGGGTCGGTAGATGGATAGTTGAATGAATGGAAGAATGGTTGAATGGATGGAGTGATGGTTGGGTAGATGAGTGGGTGGATGGGTGAGTGGTGGGCAGATGAGATGATGGGTGGATCGATGGATGGTTGGATGATTGAGTGGGTGGATGAGTGAGTGGATAGATGAATGAGTATATGTATGTATGTATGTATGTATGTATACATGGTTAGATGGAAGAGTGGATGAATATACAGATGGAGGGAAAGATGAATATATTCAGAGGATGAGCCCAAGCACATTTCTCAAGGAGCAGAATTTGATTTATGCTACCGATTTCAATGGGGTGATCATGTGATTATAGACAATGATTCAGGGCAAAGAAAGTACACCAGGTTAAAGTAAAATTGAGCATAGAGAAAGAGTGGCTCTCAGGATCGGGTGAGAGAGTATATTTTGCTTTACCTTTTTTATCAAAAAATATTTTTATTCTGTGTTTTAGTAAATTAAATCAATGACAATCTTTTTCATGATCCTACTGCCAAGATAGATTCCATTGAACTTTTAGATATAAAAATAGTACAAAACAGATAATTCATAGAAGAAAAAAAGTAAGAAAATGAAAATGTCCTTCCCAACCAGTCTCTCTATGAAGATAACCACAGCAACAACATCTTATGTATTTGCAATCATTCTTGGGAGGATTTTCTGTGATTTGTATGTGTCTGCCATGCTCTTATTAATGAATGCCTCTTTATTTATTGCATAGAGTCAACATCACTTAACTGTTCCTTATGGAGGGGGACATTTAGCTTTAGGCTATTTCCAACAGAACTACAGTCTCCTTAAAGTATCTTGCGAGTATATCCATAAGGTAAATTATTTGAAGAAAAACTACTGGACTATTTTTTTTAATGTACATACACTTAGACATTTCGGTAGATGTTCCTAGATGCCCTTCCCCAAAGTTTGCACCAACTGATGCCACCATGACTCACTTTTATTGCTGCCAGTAATTTAGTGTTGTGGAGCCACCCTGGTTAAAACACACAAGGTTGGAGCATATAGTCTAGTTTACTTCTGAACATCAGTAGGATATTTCAAAAAATGAGTCATGCTATTCTCTAATTTATAATAAATTCTGAGAGGGGATGGAGATGGCTTCTTTACCCATGAGCTATGCAGGTTAGATCAAAAAAAGGGGAGAATCCAGCAATGTTGAACTCAAGCATGATTTGAAATTCTGTCCATTTTCTTGCCCTCGATTGATGTATTTAAAGTAGAAGAGACAGGAAAGGTTAGGACTTTCAGTCTCTTTCCCTTAAGAGTGACGCACGATTCTCTTCTATCTGGGAGCTCCAGGGTCTGACCCACAGATTGGCTGTCACTAATGCTGGGAAGAGGTGTCACTACTTTAGCATGCCCTAATTCCATGGCATTTCCTGCTTCCGTGGGTCAAATGTCAGCACCATTCAATGCAGGCTGAAGAAGCTGACAAAAAAGGTGTTTGGGACTGGATCTTTCACAGACTGCAAATGAGGCAGTAGTAGAAAAATGGGTGAAAATACTTTAGCATATATTTGACACAACTTAGCTGCTGTGCCTGGCATCTGTCCTTCAACATTTCCTCCCTTGAATTTATCATTAAAAAAATTAAGACTATATAACATGTTTATAATTTCTTCTTTTTATCCATAGTTCAAAGGGAGAAACATAGCTTTTCTTTTAAGAGATGAAATACATAGACATAGATGTATGTCATTATTCTCCTTTAGGGTAAAAGATGTCTAGGGCTTTATAAAATTTCAATCTAAATATATGGTACTATTTTGAGGAGAGGATCTTTGTAAACAACATAAACTTTCCATTAACAGTAAAACCCTGTTGCACTGTAACACATGATTCTTTATGTGTTAACTCATTTGGAAGTCAATTTTTTCCACCATGGCTGAACTGTGAGTCTAGAAACCAGTGTTATGAAACTTGCAAAGGAAATATTACATTATTTTGATATAAAAATCTTCATTTTAGAATATAATATTTATGCAGTACACAGTGCAAACATACAACATAGGATTTGCTGTGAAATGTCTCCTTCCACTCCTCGCCCCAGCGATTCTGTTCTCCTCAGAGATCCTGCTATGGCTATTTTTTTGCATTAATCCAGAGACAGTCAATTAATAAACAAGTATATCCTCATAAATTGTAGCAAGTGATTGTATTACATTAAAACCAAGTCCCAGAAAATGGCAAAATTGTTTCATTAAGAATAAAAGGCACAGAAAGTATACTTGTTTTGCAGAGTTTATTTGATAATAATATTAGATAAAAATATTAGGATAGGATGAATCCATGGAAATGTGGCATTTCTCTTATGTATGCATTTTTTAGAGCAAATGCAATATTAATATCACAGGTTTAGACATCTGAAAAAGATACAGGGATTTGGCTATGCCTTTCACCAGTTGTGCGATGTTAGCAAGCTCTCCATTCCTCTGAACCTCACATTGCTTATCTTCAAAAAGAAGAAGAATGTCTCTGTTCAAGTGTTGATGCAAAAGATGAAGAGCATACGATATAAAGGACCTCTGCTAGGTGCAGTGACTCATGCCTGTAATCCTAGCACTTTGGGAGGCTGAGGCAGGTGAGTCACCCAGAAATTCAAGACCAGCCTGGGCAACATGGTGAAACCTCATTTCTATTAAAAACACAAAAACTAGCCGGGCATGGTGGCAGGCACCTGTAATCCCAACTACTTGGGAGGCTGAGGCATGACAATCACTTGAACTCAGAAGGCAGAGATTGCAGTGAGTCGAGATCACACCACTGCATTAGAACCTGCATGACACAGAGCAAGACTTGGTCTCAAAATGTGTGTGTGTGTGTGTGTGTGTGTGTGTGTGAGAGAGAGAGAGAGAGAGAGAGAGAGAGAGAGAGAGAGAGAGAGAGATCGAATGTAGTAACATTCAATGAAAGCAATTTGCTTACTTTCCTCTTTACCTACCCTTATACAGGAGCAGATCCTCAAACAGTAATATCTTTATGTGCTTTATTTGGCTGAATTTGATGGTTAAAAGAGAGAAAGAGAATATGATGGATTCCAAGAGGAGTTTCTTCTGATTAACTAGTACTCTCCCTCCCTACCCTCACTTCTTGACTGTGTTCATGCATGAATGGCATGTGTAGACATTCATTCTCGTCTCGAAGTCCCTTTCTTCATAGACAATTCTAGTGATTACAGAGACGGTGATTCTAGGGGATGTGCCAAGTACCTAAGTACCATCCAGGTCTCAAACTTCCTCTAACCTCCCTCACGCACCTTTTGAACTACCCATTAACTGGCAAGCAATCCAGACGATATTTAAAAATCTGTATTATCTTTTCATTAAAAACAGCCTCCCCTCATCTCACTCAGCTGTTATGCTACTGAATAAATGGCCTCTTCTCACCTTTTTGTGTCTCATAGTGCCCTTCAACTTCACTATGAAGGTCATGTATTCATGCTCGTAATGTTTTACAATTAAGGATAGCGTCACCACTTAGACGAATTTAGTAAGACTTGTCAGTGTCCCCAGTGACCTGGTGAGTAGCCATCTATTTCAGTTGGTGCAAAAGTAATTGCAGTTTTACTTTTTTTTTTTTTAATGGCAAAATTAAATTGGCCGGGCCGTAGTCACTTTTGCACCAACCTAGTATTAAGGAGTCTGGCTCTATAGTCAGACTGGCTTCATCCCTTACTATTTGTGTGACTCTGGGTAAGTTACTAATTCTGTACCTTTCCAATTCTTAATTTTCTCCTCTGTAAAATGGGCATATTCGTAGAAATGGACTTCTAGAATGTCTGGTGAGGACTAGATGAGATGAGTATAAAGCTTTCACCCTGAGGGTTCTAATCATTTAGCAGAGTCAGCATTCTCTGTGTGTTGGCTGTTACTGTGAATGCCATTTAGTTAGCTGAATCCTTTCATCCACTTTCTCTCAGATATTCTTCCATTATTTACGGAGCGCCTGCATTGGTCAAAGCACCACTGCTGAGCTGCATCTTCCCCTGTGCTTCCTGAATGTCCCAGAATGGTACTCTAGGTGGTTCCACACAATCCAGCTGTTTACAACAGAGACAGGTTGTTCACCAAACCAGAGAGTCCTTTGAGAGTTCCGAAGAGTTTAACAGAGACAGATGGGTGCCTCTTTCGTGACCCTGAGCTTTTCTGTAGAGGTTGTCTTTCACGTGGAGACCCAGGAGACACCTCAGTTCTTTTCTTTCATTTTCTCTTGAGTCATAGCAACTCGGGAGGGAGATTACTCAAGACCAAAAGGGAGGAGTATGTAGTTCTATTTTCAACACTCCTTCAAAGGGAGGACTATGCAGCTACTGATTAATAGATTTGAAGGATGGGCATTCTTGTAGAGAGAAATAGCTAAGATCATGTTTCTGGCGTCTGAGCTCTTGGTTATAATTCTGGTTTTGCTGCTTGCCATGTGAATGGCCTTAGACAAGTTATTGAACCTATCGAGCCTCTGTTTCCCCATATGAGAATTAGATTGTGTTAAAGTAGTAGGGTAGCTAACAGAGCACCTGAAAGTTATTAATGTGAATATACTTTGGTAACAGATTATAAAGTTACAAGGTAGCATTTATTTAGTGATTAGTGTGTCCCAGGAACTGGGGTAAGAAGTTCACACCACATCTGACAGTTTAGTAACCCACAGAAGAGCCAGTAGAGTAAGAATTTTTTTTTTTTTTTTTGAGACAGGGTGTCACTCTGTCACCCAGGCCGGAGTGCGGTAGTTTGATCATGGCTCACTGGAGCCTTAGCCTCCTGAGCCCAAGAGATTCTTCACCTCAGCATCCTGCGTAATTGGGACTACCAGGATGCACCTCCACACCCAGCTAATTTTTGTAGCTTTTGTAGAGACTAGAGATGGGGTTTTGCCATGTTGCCCAGGCTGGTCTTGAACTCCTGAGGTCAAACAATCCTCCCACTTAGGCCTCCCAAAATGCTGACATTATAGGCGTGAGCCAACATTTCTGGCCTAGTCAGAATATCTGTTTGAATTCTCACTCTCACAATTACAAGATGTGGCCTTATCCATTTCCTTAATGCTTTCTTTTCTTCAGATTCTTCATCTGGGATACATGAAGATTCAATGCGATGATATGTATACATAAATATCACTCTTTGAAAAATGCCTGACACATAAAGATCACTTAATAAATGTTGGTTACTTTTACTGTATTAAACATCCCAACTATTAGATGGTATAACTTGCCAAGGTTCACATAACTCAGAAGTTACAAGAGGCAAACTTGAGTTGGTTTTGTCAACTCTTTTGCAGAAGTAGGGGGCTAAATGAGAAACATTCTGAAAATGAAGTCTTTGGCATCTCCAAGGGATAAGAATGCCCGGAAATTTCACCTTTGGGGCACACTCTATAAACTGTACAAAATTAAATCCCTCACTTCATTTCCCCAGAAAGACCCCTCTGAAGCACTGCTCTGTACCCTTGCAAATCTGTACCACGAGACAAGGGGATGTCGGTAGGATTTGGTCTCCCCGCAAAATCCCTGCAAAGATGTATGAGGCTGCATATAAATTGCATTGAATGGACCAGCATTGCTTTTATGCTGAATATCAGCGAAAAGTATGAAATGGAGATTACATTTTCAATTCTGGCTTCTTCCCCCAAAGCTTTACGGAGCTGCCCTCATCCTCACCCATCCATCACAGTGGAATTGCATTGGTGAGGAGTCCCAGGCCCTCCTTTCCTTGCTGGGAAGTGTATCTGGCACTTGCTGTCAGGATGGAACCGTGAGTAACGTGTTCCCTAACAGCAAGTTTCTTTATTTTCTTCCCCCCCACACAACTCTATCCTTTTTTTCTCACTGCTTTTTGTTCTTAAGATCTATCACACATGAGAATCACAAAACCAACTACAAAAAAAAAAATGGCATTCTTGTGGATGCTAAAATTGGTATATCTGTCTCTTGGGTTGTTCAGGGCAGAAATCAGACGTTGATGCAAATGTTCATCCACCGACAATGAGAAACATGCTTATTACTTCTTCCTGAAATACATATATTCATATAATCTATTTCAGTTTCTATCCCCAAACAGCCTTAAATCATTGTCAGGACCTGGGCTCCAGTTTGGGTCTATGAAAAGAGGGTTTACCCGTGGGGGCGGGCGGGCGGTTGTGCATCTGGCTTTACATCAGCATTAACTTCAGTATTTCACAGCCCCTTTCTGCCCACATTCCTTGCCTCTCCCTCCTGCCCCCCTGAATGTGATTGCCTGGCTGACTCCCCAAAGAGAAAATGTACTAAGCGAACTTGACAGATTCCGGCTGGCTCCATATGGCAAGGCCTGAGTTACATGTTCCTGGGACCCCCAAGCTGCTCTCACCTTATTAGAATGGCAGTAACTACATGCAAGTCAAGTTCACTGCATGGATTTTAATTCCTTGGGCCCTGGGGACTAGCCTCAGACTTCAAGGTGGCATTGGATGAAGCATCATCCACTGCAAATATGACCTTTCCCTTCCCTTCCAGTAACCACACAGCTAGGAGGAAGGTAAGTGGAAAACAGACCTTGAGCTTAGGAAAATCTTCGAGAAAGGAAACATCAGAGGGCTTTCCTAGGGCTGGTAGCAGGTCCTAACACAGACATCTCAAAGCATCTTATTGTTTATTGCTTGATCTGAACCTTTGCACTCCCACACATAATTGAGACTTTGACTTTGATTCATAAGTATATAATTTGAACTCCTCCTCCCTACACTGTTTTAAAGCCATGGAGAAAATTAACTCCAAATCGAATAAGTGCATTTCAAATGGATGAGCACTCGCAACCTGATGGTTAAGGAGTGCAGTTGAATCCCATATGTTTTAAATAATGAGAATTTGTGAGAATGCATCTGTAAGAGAAAGTTTTTGACAGCTTTTCACTTTACCCAGGATATATAGAAAATGTTGTTATCTTCATGTAAGGTAGTCTTCCACACATTCCGACAGAACTATCGTTGAATAGAAGTAAGAAAACACAAAGAGGGCAGAGAGTCACCTTGTTCAGATAGCTAAAAGGGATAGCAAGAGGAAGATAGACTTTACTCCAGGTGGCCCAGGGGTAAAAATACATCTAAAGGGAAAGATTTTTTAAGGGAGTGAGGAGTGGGAGGAGAGTTAGAGAAACAGTGTAGCAATCTGAGCTTCTGAAGAGAAAGTGGTTTAGTGTTCACAGTAGGGGCTGCAGTTTGCAGCTGCTGGAAAGGGGAAGTCCCTGGTACCATGTCTGAAGTTCCTTCTAACCCTGAGATCCTTGATGCCGGGCATTGGTGCACCCCACAGTGAGATGATTTCTGACGCAAATTGAGTTGGTCACCATTATGAATGATTCAAGTTATTTCAGAAGCCACTTTTGCCAGCTTTTCACTAAATGCAACAAAAACCTCAACCTCTGAATATGAAACATTCTATCCATTTGCTTTCCTTTTAGCTAAAAGTAACCTGAAGCTGACTCTGGTTACTGCCGGATTTGTGTGCTAAAAAAATGGATCTGGTCTAGATGCCAGTGATACCCTGGGGATGTTGAAAAACTCCTTTGCTTGGGTCTCCATGTTTGTAATCAGCACGTGAAATAGCTCTGTTGCATCTTGAACTGGAGTAATTTGTTAATTTGATGAGTGAAGGGGAGAGGACCATCATTTCCTTGGTTCCTGTGATGGACCAAACACTGTATTAGCTGCTCTGCAGATGCAATCTCACTTAGACCTGCCAGCCCCTGTGGGAGAGTAGATGAGTTTATCCCTAATCTGAAAACAGGAAAGTGGAGTCATAGGCAGGAGAGCACTCAGATAGTGGTGGGGAGAAGTGGATTAAAACCCAGATTTTTTTTTTTTTTAATTTTAGAGATAGGGTCTTGATCTGTCCCCCAGGCTGGAGCACAGTGGTGTGATCTCATCCCACTGCAACCTCTGTCTCCTGAGTTCAAGGAATACTCCTGCCTCAGCCTTCCAAGTAGCTGGGATTGCAGGTGCTCACCACCACACTGGCTAATTTATTTTATTGTATTGTTTTGTAAAGATGGGATCTCGCTCTGTTGCACAGGCTAGTTTTGAACTCCTAAGCTTAATCTATCCTCTGGCTTTCCCTCCCAAAGTGCTGGGGTTACAGGTATGAGGCATGTTTCCTGGCACAAAGCCAGATATTTACTCTACAATGCTTGCCCTTCCCTCAGCCCTTCCTTGCTTGCAGGACACTTGATGTCCCTTGAACTTCTGTCTACAGGAGAGGACTCAGGAGCCTGCCTTATTCTGAGTGAAGGCAGCCGGTTGGGCCTGGGGTGTGAAGCATGAAGCAGGCTCTGTGCGTCTGACCGCAGCTCAGAGATGGAAGGACGTAGCTCCTTCTGCTTTTGTTCCACTTGGGTCGCTAGCCTGTGTAGGTGACTGGAGCTAGAATTCTCTAGTGTGACGATGGCATCAGTTCTACATTCTCCCCAGATGTTGAATTTGTAACAAAGCTAGATGTGAAAAGTCTTCCTCAGAACAGCCCTCAATAGTTTGCTTTAATAGTAGACATTTTCAGCTTAAATATGAGTTTTTATCTGACGTCCCCCTTCCCAATTTGTGTCAGCAATGGTTATTAAATTCCTAGGAAAATGCAGATGTTGCGGCCTGGTCAGAAGTGAGGTCGACACGTATGTGCTCGCTCCTGCCTGATGTTCGTACCCTGATGGCCCTGTGTCTACTCAGTAAACACCTGCCTTTCTTCTGAACAGTCTATGTGCAGCATTCATTATCATGTTCTTAAGGAAGGTAGAATATCTAGTGTCTTTCTTGTGATGACTGTGTGTCTTGGGGCAGCTACACACAGTCTCTAAGTTCCAGTTTTCTGAGCTTTGAGTGCGGGGGGGATATTCATCTTGCTCTGCCTGCAACACTGGGCCTTGTGAAGCAAGCTGGGGTTTGGGCTAGAGCTAGGACAGATCAGACATCTAGTCCTTACTCTGTGTGTTCTGTCAATCTCAGTTTCCCTCTCTTTAAACCTGAGCTAGTAACGCTATTCTTGTACTGTTTAAAGGAGTAAGAGAGAGAATGCTGGCCTGGTGCAGTGGCTCACACCTGTACCTAGCACTTTGAGAGGCCAAGGCAGTCGGAATGCCTGAGCTCAGGAGTTCAAGACCAGCCTGGGCAACATGGTGAAACCCCAACTCTACTAAAAGACAAAAAAAAAAAAAAAAAAAAAAAAATTAGCTGGGCGTGGTGGCGGGCACCTGTAGTCCCAGCTACTTGAGAGACTGAGGCAGGAGAATCGCTTGAACCTGGAAGGTGGAGGTTGCAGTGAGCCGAGATCGTGCCACTGCCCTCCAGCCTGGGGGACAAGAGCCAGACTCCATCTCCACAAGAAAAAAAAAATAAAAAAAGGCCTAGTACATAGTGGTTGCTCAGAAAATTTCTCATTTCCACAAATGAGAAAAGGAAATCAATAGACCTTTGAGAAAAATAAATGTGATAGAATTATTAGTTCTTTGTTCTAATTGTCACCAGCTTTTTTTTTTTTTAATTATGCTATTTACTTTGTGAAAGCTGCAAGCCCTGTTTCCATCGCCTCCTTGTTTCAAGCGCAGACTCATTTTCAGCTGCGGATTCCCTCTTGCCTGAAGGCCCGGTGCCGCATGAGCAGGTTCAGTGCTGAGAGCTGTGTGTGGAGCTGGAAGCGCTGGCCGCATCCTGCTGCTGAGAAATCCTCTTCCCTCCGAGGGCACGGGCTTGCCTGCGAGGGGATGTGGGAAGCCATTTGTGAGAACTCATAATTAATGATCTGCTGGGCCTTGGCACTTACCGAGGAAGCATAAAGCCACTGGGAATTGAAACAGCCTCTTGGATAAAAGTTGTCCTCCTGGGGCTGCTTCTCTCTGAGGGGAAGTGGGGGGACCTGGGAGGGAGGGGCAGGGGGAGACTCAAGGGGCACTGTCTTCCCTACAGCTTTTAGGGCTGTTGCCCGCCATGCATGATATCAAAGTGATACGGACAAAGAACCTGGCTCTTGAGACAAAACATCCCAGGCTTGAATTCTAGCTCTTCTTAATTGCTCCTTATCATATCTAGATGTTTCCCTCCCTCTCTGAGCCTCAGTTTTGTCCATTTGCTCAATGAGGATGGTGCCACGTACTCTGCAAGGCTGTCTGGATTAGAAATTGGGTAACACAAATGCAACAGAGTAAAGACTCAGAGCTACTCAGGATAAAATATACAGTAAGAAAGATATAGCCCCCATTGTCAGGGAACTTACAGTTTTGTGAATAATATAAATCAAACGATCTATATAATGTGTAAACTTGTGCATATTTCTGTAGATACTGCTATAGAATTTATGCACATATTTCAGGTGATATTAGGTATAAATTACTGCTAAATTATTCAGATACTTTTCATAATATAAATTGTTCTTCTTTGGTGGAATAATATTGAGATGCCTCTGTAGTGCAGATTACTCTCTTTTGGTGAGTTAGCAAGAATCTATCACATGTTAATTTGATCTTACTTGCTGCTAGGCTGATTTGAAAGTTAACTTACCCTTCTGATAGTAATAGACTAGGGGCTATTAAATCCCTAAAGGAATCTTACATATAACAACAAATAACAATATCTTCTATTGAAAACATATGTGGTATTCTTTATATCAACCTTATAAGAGTGTTTTGAGTATGACACCAACTGCAGATACTCCTTGACTTATGATGAGATTGTACTCCAATAAACCCATCATAAGTAGAAAACATAGTAAGTCAAAAATGCACTTAATACCTCTCACCTGTTGAACATCATAGCTTAGCCTCACCTACCTTAAAAGTCCTCAGAACACTTATATTAGTCTACAGTTGGGCAAAAGCGTCTAACACAAAGCCTATCTTATAGAATAAAGTGTTGAACATCTCATATAATAATTGAATGCATTACTGAAAGTGAAAAACAGAATGGTTATTGTGAGAACACCAGATATGGTTTCTACTGAATGGCATTGCTTTCACACCATTGTAAAGTCAAAAAGTCTTGAGTCTGGGCAGTCTGTATTGCATATAAATCAAGCAGTGCAGTGTCCACACATAGCAAGGGCTAGTGATGATTATTGCAGCAACAAACACTCCTGCTCTGTAGTCATAACAATAATATTTTGTAGCCTCTATCCCACTGCGTTGCATGAAGGGCTACACAATCGAATACATGCAGAATGCTGGGCACAGTGTCTGGTGCATTGCGTTGTAAGAGCTCAAACAGTGTCAGCTACAATCATCCTCATTAATTCCATCTTTGCAGTAACTCTGTGAAGTGCTTTAGGGAGGGGTTACAGTCCCACCTTATAGATGAGGAAAATGAAGCTCAAAGATGCTTGTTCAGTCTACACAGCTGATAGTGATTGTTACATCAGCTCCAACAGTACCCTTGTTCATGAAATTCTCCTTGTACCTCTTCAGGTCCTCCTTCCATTTTCCTCCAGTAGTTCTTCTTTGTTGTTAAATCAGGAGTTTGCATGCATCTTCCCTCTGATTGCCTGGGATTTGTTTTGGAAAGCAGTCATGAAGATGTTGCCTAGCTCCAGGTATACAAATTCTCAATCTGCTTTCCAAGAGAGCCCAGGAGGAAGAAGATGCTCTGACAGGCCCTTCTTATCAGGGAGCGACTCGCCTGCTTGCAGTTAGAACCCACAGTGATGAAGGAATTTTCCTTCTTGGGCGTATTTGCTTATGTTCTTGGATGTGCTGGTAAGCCCCTGCCTACCCACCTCTATGTAAATGAGTCCTCCCACAAGCTCGGGATGTTCTGTCCCCAAATACTGAACACCATGTACTGGAGATGGGCTTGGAGGTTGCAGAAACAAAGGCTAAGAGGGGGGCAGCTTTTGCCTGCAGTTAACTCCCTTTTTGACTTTCCCCTGGCTAAGGGATCTGAAAATGTGCCTATCACTGACAGTTGATTTTCCCAGGTCATGAACCTGGGCCCCTCAGCCTGGAACACCGTGGGAGGAGAGGGAAGCCACCCTCATCACTAAAAGGTGCTACCCTTTTATTCACCTTCCCCAAGTTAAAAGGGAACTGTTCCTCCAAGTGTACCGGGACTGTGCTGGAATTGGGATATCAGAAGCAGTGAGGAATATTCATTGTCTACTATGTGACTGTGAAAATAGGCTTGTCCAACTATTTTGGGTCCCTTCTGGATGCTGTGAGAGACTTAAAGTAAACCATTGCGATACTTGGATTATTGACAAATCATTGGCTTCAGAATCTGGCAGACCTGATGTTGTATCCCAGATCAAACTTACTGAACCTGTGAATTTGGCCAAGTTATTTATCTTTTCTAGATTCATTTCCCTCATCTGTAAAAGATAGCAATAATGTGTGCCATGTGAAAATATGAGTATGTTAGATAAGCACTTTGTGGTGTCTTGTACCTAAGAAGTACTTAGTGCATAGTGGACCTTGTGTATCTTTGATACCCAGAAACTGCCTAGGATGCCAACCTTGTCATCTACATAATACTGCCTGAGGGTGCAGCTTTGGACTGAGGATGTAGAAAGGGCAGTGTTCTTACTGGGATGGCTGATAATAGAATACTTGTTTGTTTATCCTACAGGTTGAGATATATTGGCATTTTAAAGATGGGTTTTCCAGAGCTGGGTATAAGTCCAGCTACCCAAGAAAACAGGTTACTCGGGCCATATGGCTTTGCATCTAGGGTTAAAAGTCAGGCCTGGGAATAATTAAAACACTTTTCATCCTGAGAAATTCTGCATTAACCAGTTTGTAGCAGAGGCTGCGCATCAGGTGTTTTCAAAATTAAGTGATGGTTTACATACAATATAATTCATCCACTTAAGTATACAGTTTGAGTTTTGGTGATCATATACAATCTCACAACTGCCACTATAGTTCTATAGTTCCTTGACCTTAAGAAGTTTCCTTATGCCTTATTTTCAGTCTCTTCTGCCCCCAATTCCCTAACCCCTGGCAAGTATTTATCAGCTTCCTGTGCCTATTGTTTTGAATTTCATCTCAATGGAATCATACTGTGTGTGATCTTTTGTGTTTGAGTCCTTTCCCTGAGCATAGAGGTTTTGAGAATCATCCATAATTGTTGCACGTATTAACATTTTGTTCTTTTTTATTGCTGAGTGGCATGCCATGGTAGGAATATACCAAGATGTGTTTATCCATTCAACAGACCCAATAATGGACATGTGTTTCTAGTTTCTGGCTATTAGGAATGCTGTGGAATTTGAGTACGTGTCTTTATATGGACACATGTTTTCATTTTGGGGAGGTAAATCCTTCAAAGTAGAAACGTTGGGTGACATAGTAAGTTCTGCTTTAACATGGTAAGATACCTTTATTATTGTTATTCAAAGTGGCTGTACCATTTTCCTTTTCCACCAGCATTGTGGGCATTGCGTATTTGTTTTGTTTTGTTTTTTAGATGGAGTCTCGCTCTGTTTACCCACGCTGGAGTGCAGTGACACAATCTCAGCTCACTGCAACTTTTGCCTCCTGAGTTCAAGCAGTTCTCCCACTTCAGCCTCCCGAGTAGCTGGGACTACAGGCACATGCCACCACATTCGGCTAATTTTTTGTATATTTAGTAGAGATGAGATTTCACCATGTTGGTCAGGCTTTTCTCAAACTTCTGGCCTCAGGTGACCTGCTCGCCTCTGCCTCCCAAAGTTCTGGGATTACAGGTGTGAGCGATGGCACCCGCTGGCCTTAGGTATTTTTTTTTTTTTTAACAGCTCCCAGATGTTCCAGATGTTCATGTTATTATAATCTAACTAGCATGGATAGCCTCTGGGCTCTGTTTTTCTCTCATTTAGTGGCCACCTTTGGGCTACTGGAAGAAAAAGGATATTGTCAGTATCAGGAAAGTAAAGAAGACATTTGTCCCAACTCAGATCCCCAATTTGTTCAAAACTATTGAGGAGTGCAATACCGTCTCGGTTTTCATAACTGAGTTGCATTTTTATGTTTTGCACATCAAAATACGTATGCAGGCTTACATCCCCCAGCATTAATCCACCTTTTTTTTTAATAACAGAATTTGACATAGATGAATAGAGAAGTCTTATTCCATCATGTAGGAAAATGTTTCCACCGGCTGTAGACATATTAGTTAATAATTGAGGGACAGGTATGTTCACTGACCTACCTGTGGTTTTGTGTTACACCTGTAATGACCAGTTCTGTTTATGCGTGCACACACAGGTGCACACTCGGATGTTGCTTTCCCCTCATGTTTCCAGGCAGACTACACAGTGATTATTTAATACTTCGCCTTGCTCTGCGCTGTTGTTTATACATTTCTGAAAGACATTTTACCGTCCTCTGCAGTTTACCTTGTACTTTTATTTTCTCCTTGTTGAGTTACAAATAGATTAACATGCTTAATAATAGGTTTTCCTTGAATCCAACTGGGTGCTTCAGCCTCCCACGCATGCTTTTTTTAGTTCTGCAACATGACAGGGAATGAGTTGAATGAACTGAGAACGTGGCTTTTGTCTTGGGCTGAAGCAATTTTCAACCCCCAAATGGGATGTCCTTACTCCCCCAGGCAAGAGCCTGCACCTCAAGATTATAAAGAGAGGATTTAAATAGAAGACTGTTCTTTCTAAACATGTGCCTAACTGACATCTACTTTGTCATTATGTGAAACACATCCATATATAATATATATGTATCCATAATGTATATACGTATATGTAATGTTTCCCAACTCTCTCATGTCTGAATGCTAAATCCTTTTGCTATCCTTTATGGCTCTCCCAGTCCATGTGGTTATCAGCTTATACTTAAGAGCAAGTGTCAGTCTGTAGGCCCACTACCTATTTTTGTAAATAAAGTTTTATTGGCACATAGCTGCACCCATTCATTTACATATTGTTCATGGTTGCTGTTTTGTTACAACTGTGGAGTTGAGTTGTGGCAACAAAAGTATAAGCCCCACGGAGCTAAAAGTGTTTCCTGTCTGTCTCTTTACAGAAAAAAAAATTCTGATCCTTCTTCTATGCTACCAGTTGGTGTGTTTGCAACTTCACTGTACTGTCTGTGGGTCTTTGTGTGTTTGTGTCTTTGCGTTTTTTTTTTCTTTTTTTTTTTTGAGATGGAGTCTCACTTTGTCACCCAGGCTGGAGTGCAGTGGTGCAATCTCGGCTCACTGCAACCTCTGCCTCCCGGGTTCAAGTGATTCTCTTGCCTCAGCCTCTTGAGTAGCTGTGATTACAGGTGCACACCACCACACCCAGCTAATATTTGTATTTTTAGTATAGATGGGGTTTGATCATCTTGGCCAAGCTTGTCTCAAACTCCTGACTTCAAGTTATCCACCCACCTTGGCCTCCTAAAGTGCTGGGATTACAGGCATGACCCACCATGCCTGGCCTTGTGTCTTTTCTATGTGGATAGTTAATTTGTCCAGTTAATCTTACCTTGGGCCAATCACTTAAATTCTCTGGGTTTTATGTCTACACCCATAAGTTGGGCATAATAAAAGCATCTCCCCTGTAGAGTGACTTGAGGATTCAGGGGAAGGCAAGTGAACCACCTGGCATTCACAGTGTCCAGTTCATATGATGAGCTCACTTAATGGCACCAAGGCCTGATAGAAGGCATCTCTTATGATCTGGGTGGTATCACCTGCCATTCTGGAGCAGAGGCTAAGAAGCAAGTCATTAATCTGAGGCCTAGGGGCCTGGACAGAGACCCAGGTCTATTACCAGGAGACAGGCCATGTGAGAGTCAGAGTTCCAACACTGCCTGCCCCTTCAGCTTCCGTCAACTCCTGTCCTTGTTCACCTTCCTTGCCACTCTGCAGTTAGTTCAAACTTCTCACTTGAAGGCATTTGCTTTTGTTTTTTAAGATGGAGTCTTTGTCTGTGACCCAGGCTGGAGTGCAGGGGTATAATCTTGGCTCACCGCAACCTCTGCCTCTCAGCTTCAAGCAATTCTCCTGCCTCAGCCTACCGAGTAGAGGGATTACAGGTGCCTGCTACCATGCCTGGCTATTTTTTGTATTTTTAGTAGAGATGGGGTTTTGCTGTATTGGGCAGGCTGTTCTCGGACTCCTAACCTCAGGTGGTTCACCCGCCTTGGCCTCCAAAAGTGCTGGGATTATAGGTGTGAGCCACCACACTTGGCCACTTCAGGGGATTTGAATTTGCAGTTCCCACTGCCTCAGCTGATTTCCTCCAAGATAACCATCCACATGGCAGACTCCTTCCTCAGCGACTTTATCTCAAATAGCAGGCCCCTCAGTGTCTTGCCCCAGGCCCTCATCTTCATCACATTTATGGGTCATTGTACTTCATATCGATACGTTTATGTGTCAGTGTCCTGTCTCCTATACTGAAAGGCACTCTCCATGCAGTGAGAAATTCATCTTATTATAGGTCCTGCACCGTGAACTTTGCCTGCATGAAATAGGAGAACACTAAATATTAGTTGAATAAATGAATGAACGGATGAACATTCCTTAAAGTGTGAATTTCTTTCCATGCTTCAGAATTCTCACCTGTTAACTCTCCTCCCATGCACCGAACAAATGGTAGACTATCCACTCCCATTCCTGTTCACACACAAACAGAAACACGCACTGAGACTGAGCACCACACTCACACTCTCACACACACACATGTACTCAGGCCTCTCCACATTCTCCAGAGGAATCCAGATGCAGCTCCTTCACTACTTGGACCAGCTAATAGCCTCTTCAGTAAGATCCTGATAGCTTTATTGGAGAGGTCCTGGGTAGAAAAAAAGCTGCAGCTTAATGAAGGCCATTTAACAGTCAATCTCAATTCCAAGGAAAAGCAAATCTTTATTACCAGCATCCGATAATTTCTGCTCAGGGATTCCCACCCTTGGAATGGATTTTTTTTTTCCAGGGCCTCTTTTCTAATTAACTCTGGAGCCTAGATTACAAGAGGCCGGCCTTGTGAATGAAGGGGGCACCTCGGCAGAAGTAATCACTGGAGGTGATGTTTAATTAAAGAGATGCTGTTAGAAGGAAGAGACCTGAGCAGGCTGGAGTGCTAATCCTCTTGCCGTGCTCCCACGTCCCCGTGTGATTGTGATTGATGAGCTGGTCCTGCTCACATCTTCATCTGCAGCATGCTCATCCCCGCAGGCAGGAGGGGCTCCAGCTCCCTCCACACACGCGCTTAGCCTGGTGTTGTTGTGGGCTAAGGGATGAAAGGGATGGCTGTGCAGTTTCCCTTTCTCACTCTGCTTTTTTCTCCTCTTCTTTTTCTCCTTCATTATAGCTAGGTGGGTAGATAGATATACATTAAGACACATAGCTATGTACAGATATATATGGACCTCTGTATATCTATCTGCTCTTGTCTATCTGTCTACTATCATTCTGTCATTCTGTTTGTCTATCATTCTATCACGATATATTTACACATTCATTATCTATATATACATCCATCCATTGTCTATCTATCTACTGTCTGCTTGCTGTTCAGTCTGGCTATATTCAGCTCACTCAACTTCCGCCTCCTGGGTTCAAGTGATTCTCCTGCCTCAGCCTTCCCAGTAGCTGGTATGATATGAATCCGTCATCTAATTATTTATTCTCACATTCATTATCTTTCTATACATTCATCCATTATCCACCTATCTACTATCTACCTATCACTGTATTTGTCTATACATGCATTAGCCTATCCATCCATCCCTTCATCCATCTGCCCATCTATGTATGCATTTTCACATTGATTATCTAGCTATCTACTATCTACCTATCATTCTATTTGTCTATATATACATCTATCTACCTACCTACCTACCTGTCTGTCTATCTGTCCATCTGTCCGTCAGTCTATCCATCCATCTATCCATCTATGCATTCTCACATCCGTTATTGATCTATACATTCATCCTCTACTTATCCACTATCATTTTATCATTCTCTTTGTCTATATGTTCATCAATCCATCAATACTATATACTTCACATGTCCACTATCTATACATTCAGCTATTATCTATTTCTCTATTGCTCTGTCATTATGTCTACCTACATATCTATCTGTGTCTACCTTTATAAAATCTTGTTGTGAATCTCAGTGTCTCTGTCTCTCCGTGTCTGTGTCTGGCTTTGTCTTCATTTTTCTCATTCTGTCCAAATCTCTCTGTTCATCTGCCTCTGTCTGGCTCTGTTTCACTGTTTCTCCTTTTCTTTCTCCTAGGCCTGCCCTGTTAGGTAACTTTAGGGAAACTGTAACTGATACCTATTTTTTTTATGAAAGAGTATTAATGGTTGAGCAGTGTAAAAGCAGGTCTTTTGTTAAGCATTTACTAAATGCCAGGAATTGCCTGAGGTACCTTTTGGTAAGTATTTATTAATTCTTCTTAAAATAGCAAATATTTATGACTCTCTTAATGTGTGCTAGGTCCTAATGCTAAGAACTTTATGTATTAATCCCATTTAATCTTCAAAATAATCTTACGTTGTAGCTACTTTTGCTGTTCCCATTTTAGAGATTTAAAAACTGAGGTTTAGAGAGATAGTAATAATAATAATTATATTATTTGAGATAGGGTCTCACTCTGTCCCGCTGCTGCCCAGGCTGGAATGCAGTAGCACCATCATCACTCACTCCAGCCTTCATCTCCTGGACTCAAGCAACCCTCCAACCTCAGTCTCCCAAGTAGCTTGGACTACAGGCACACACCACTATGCCCAACTAATTGTTTTTTTATTTTTTGTAGAGATAGTTTCTCATTATGTTGTCCAGGCCCATCTTCAACTCCCAGCCTCAAGTGATCCTCCCACCTCAGCCTTCCAAAGCACTGGGATTGCAGGTGTGAGCTACCACTCCCAGCCAAATTATGCATATTATCTTTAATCCACACTTTAGCACACCAAGATAAGATTTTATTTCCACCTTTTAATGATGCATGTGCAGTGGTTATAAAAGTTAATAAATTGTCCCTGGTCAGAGATAATAAAGAATGACATTCTAGAGATCTTACTCCAGATGTGTCTCTCTCTAAAATGCTCCTTTTGAATGGACAGAAAGGTAGGCCTGTGTCTCCCTGTGTTTCTGTGTTATTGCTCCCCCTTTAAATCTGGGTCCCAGCTACATTTAGTGAACATCTTTGTCATGTGGCTTCTGAATGCAGGAGGGTGTAGAACTTCAGTCTTCTGAGCCACAATAAATTGGCAGAAATGTCTGATTTGACTCTTTTTCCCACTTCTTCAAGGCAAATGCTTTTCTCATTACTGAGAAAAGAATGACACTTTGTCTCTCCAAGAGCTCAGGCATTCATAATAAATAGCTGTGCAGTTTCTGATCTTGGAGCTGCTAGCTCTGTTAGGCTTGGAAAGGCTCAGCTCTATTGGGGCTCTATCCCTGGTGAGATTAGGTTTGCAGAGTCTCTTTTGGAACTTGTAGCTACTCACCAGAGTGGATTGGTCTATGACTCTAGTTCCACTGTTTGTAGTTGACAATTTTCTAGCCAGTCAGGCTATCTTCTTAATTAGAGGGATTGAGTCTGACATAGAAGGAATGGATGATGTACCTCTACTCTCCATTTTTGTCTAACAATGGGAAAGAATTAAAATAAATTCAAATATGACTTGTTTAACTACCCAGTTAACTCAGGTTAGCACATTCTACTTTGGGGAAGGAACTGTGAGCAAGAAAACAGATTGAAACTATGGTCTGTGCTAGTTCATAAGTCCAAGTTCAACTCTGGTTGAGGTGGGGGGTGTTGATAGCCTTCAGCAAACCTCTAATTGTTCATTATCTTCCAGTCTTAGTGAAATAAGCTTTCCCATGTCTCAAAAAAATAGAAACCAAGTAAAAAATACAATCAAATTCCACCTTCTCCAGAAACAGCACCTCCTGTTACTCTCTGATTCTGATTGTTTTGCTCTGACACTAGTGCATCTTTATTATCCTGAAAACACATAGATTCTCAGACTGTTTTCAGTGCCTTATCTTTTTTAGGTGCCTAAAATCTAACACTGAAGATCTCTTTTTCATAGCACCCTTGGAAAACTCCAAAAGCTTTCGTAGGCCTAGAAATCCATCAACTCCAGATTCTAAAGAGACAAAGAAATGGCTCATACTTCCCACTGAAACTGCACCCCCAAATCTGGCTCTTAAAGCCATCAGCCCTCTAATTATGCTAAGATATTCAAATAATGAGATTCATTCTGAAACCAGTTTCTAAACCACTCACCCATCTTTGCTTTCTGGGCAATGCCACATCCCTGTTTCTTGGGGTCTCCTCTGCAGGAACGCTCTTTATCTGTGACTTTGGTTGACTCTAAATCCTGCACTACTGCTATTCTATTTAATACAACTTGTCATCTTGTTTTTGACTTTGATTGGACATCCTAGTAAGGGACTCTTCTTGGGTTTTGCTTTACGATTGAGTCTGCTGAAGGGAAGTGACTCCACTGTAAGCAGAAGTAGCCTGGGAGAGCAGGACCAGACACACCAAACATCAGCCGGACAGGTGGTGTGATCCCTCTGATTTTCACAATTGCTTTGAGAAATCACATGACCCTTCCCCTCCTGGTCTTTTGGCTGGAGTCAAGGCAATCTTTTGAGTTAGCTCTGTCTCTCTCTAAATTATTTCGTTTATGTAATAGGAACATGCCTCAGTTGGGCTCTTTATTTTATTTCATTTCATTTTTTTATTTAACATAGCGTCTTGCTCTGTCACCCAGGCTGGAGTGCAAGGACATGATCATGGCTCACTGCAGTCTCAAAATCCTGGACTCAAGCAATCCTCCTGCCTCAGCTTCCTGAGTAGCTAGGACCTCTGGTACAGGCCACCATGCCCAGCATTTATATATATATAATTTTTGTAGAGATGGGGATCTCCCTTTTTTGCCCAGGCTGGTCTCAAACTTCTGGGCTCAAGCAGTCCTCCGGCCTTGGCCTTCCAAAGTGCTTGGATTATAGGCATGAACCTCTGTGCCAGTCCTCAGGGTCTTTATTCTTAGCAGACAATGGGACATTTGGTTCTGTGGTCCCCAAAACCTTGTTAAAACTCTCCATTAAAGTGCCGCATCCTAACGGGCCTAATAGACACAGTGTTCATTTCCATTTAAAAATGTTTTATAACAAATGGAATAACATCATCCTTGTATTTAACAGAAATTTAAGGAAGAATTTGAATGTTAGTAATTTACAGCTTTCCTGGCCTATCTTCCATATCTGGCTAATTTTCATTGTACCACTCTGTGTGTTTCATTTTTGTAATTCTGAATATTGATAAGAATCTATGTTCCTAATGCCTAGGCTGATAAAACTCTACTCATCCTACTTCATTCACTTTTCCAGTGTCAGAATCCTGTGTTCCATGCTTGTATATTATGGAACCAGCTCAATTTTCAGCATTAAATTTACCATGGCAAAAGGTGGAAAAACGCTCTGCAATACACTGACTACTTAGCATGATTTTGTCTGCATTCTGCATTTGGAATTCCCAGCATAATCTATGCAGGCATAAAATTCAGTTCCTTAAGATGCATTTACCAATCAGAATATTGTAAAAATTCAAATAAGAGGAATGCAGATTAGTGGAGAGAATTCTAAGCAAGTTTTGTTTCTGTCCTTGGTGCTGAAAAATGGGGGTCAGCTTTCCTACCTTAGTGAACTTAATGATGTGCTGATTGTATTTAAATGACTTTAGGACAAGGAATCAGGTACTTCTCTATCATCATTCTTTAATTTCCTAGAACTGTAGAAACTTGATGACATAATGAGAGCTGCCTGTCACCTACCCTAGAACTGTCCTGTCTCATATGACAGCCACTAGCCACATACTGCTACTTAAAAGGACACTAAATAAAATTAAAATTCAGTTTCTCAGTGATACTGCTTAGATATTGTTCCATCTAAATCTCGTGTCAAATGGTAATCCCCAGTGTTGGAGGTATGGCTTGGTGGGAGGTGATTGGATCATGAGGGTGGATTTTTATGAATGGTTTAGTGCCATCCCCTTGGTGCTGTCCTCGCGATAGTGAGTTATTGTGAGAGCTGACAGTTTAAAAGTGGTTGGCATCTTCCCCCTCCCTCTCTCTTGCCCCACCTCTCACCATGTGACATGCCTGCTCCCACTTCACCTTCCAGCATGAGTAAAAGCTCCCTGAGACCTCCCCAGAAGCCAAACTGATGCTGGCACAAACCATGAACTAATTAAGCCTCTTTTCTTTATAAAATACCCAGTCTCAGGTGTTTCAAAAATAGACTAACACACTTGGTCACACTATCCACCTTTCAGGTGCTCACTAGCCACTGTCTAATGACAGTACAGATATGGAATATTTCTGTTATCTAGGAAAGTTTTACTGGACAGTGTTTCCCTGGAATCATTGCAGTAGACTCTGTAATGCCAACAAATCTATACACATCGAATCACTGGAACCTGTTACTTTATATGGTAAAAGGAACTCTGCTATTGAATTGGAGAGATTATTCTGTAGTATCCAGATGAGTCCAGTGTCATCACAAGAGGGACACAGAGGTGTAGAGTCAGAGTTAGAGAGGAAGACAATGTGATAACAGAATCAGAAACTGTAGTGATGCATTTTGAAGTTGGAGAAAGGGACCACAAGATGGTCATTAGAAGCTCAAAAAAGTCAAAGAAACAGATGATGCTCTCAGAGCTTCCAGAGCCCGGTGACACATTGATTTTATGTCAGTGAAAAATCAGACCTAAAAGAGAATATGTTTGCAATGCGTTAAGCCACAAAGTTTCTGGTAATGTGTTACAACAACAGTAGAACACTGATAAAATCATCATCATCGTCATCAACATTATCATTATCTTAGTAGACTCTCTTGCTTTTATTTTGGGCTCTTATAATTTTGCATTCTTTAATAGAAAGTCAAAACAATTTCTTAGTTATTGGAAGAAGCACACTCATAAGCAATGGCACCTGTTTTCTTTGAGATTTTCGTATTGGCTCATGAATGATTTCTTCTCTGAGGGTGGTTATACAGGTTTAAACAGTATGTCATGAGTTAGCAATGTCTAGTCAGGGAGCTATAATAGATAAAGGTGAGAAGAGATAATTCACATGGTCTCACTTTCTGATTTTTTAGACTGGGATGGTTGTCAATTGCAATTCTGGTTCTGAGCCTGGTGTTTAGATGAGATTGACATTGCTGAAGACACAGGTGAGCATCCTATTAAATGCTTTTAGGAGAATCAGAACCAAAGCTCAGTTCAATATTTAAAAGGCACATTTTGGGGAGAACATTTCTGCCCTTCCTACCACTGGGAGCTAGTGTGTTATTTTCCACGCTCGCTTGCAATGGTGGATGTGGTGCATCAAACTCCTTCTCTGCTCCCTCAACTTGATCCTTTCCTCCCAGGCTGGGTTTGATGGATTATTTTTTTTCTGGAAAATGATCCTTAACCCACTGCACACTGCCATCCAAGTCACTTCTCTTAAATAACAATAATAGCACAGAGATGTTCAGCATAGTGATAGGATATTTATGTGCATGACCTAATTTATTGTAGAAATAACCCATGAGCTGTGTGCAGTTTGTATCTCTATTGGAAGAGAGGAGCCAACACTTAAAGAGGTCATGATACTTACTCAAGGTCATACACCTGGTAAGTGGCAAACCCAGCATTTGAACGTCAGGACTCCTGACTCTGGAGGTGGCTTGCATTCCAAAACTCAGCAGAAGTTCCTCCTTCCCAGATGCTTGAGTTCCTAATATTAGGAACTGTGTTACCTACTTTTATTTTTTGCATTGAAAATTCTTCATTCTTAATTTTAGATACAGGAAGTACATGCATAGGATTGTTACATGGGTATATTGAACCAAGGTAATGAGTGTAGTAACCAATAGGTAGTTTTTTTTTCCGTTCCTTCCTGCCACTTTAGTAGTTCCCAGTGCCTGTTTTTCCCATGTTTATTACCATGTGTGCTTGATGTTCAGCTCCCACTTATAAATGAAAACATGTAATACTGGTTTTCTGTTCCTGCATTAGTTTGCTTAAGATAATGACCTCCAGCTGCTTCCATGTTGCTGCAAAGGGCATGATTTCTTTCTGTTTCATGGCTGCATAGTATTCCATGGTATGTATGTATGTATGTATATATATATATATATATATATCACAGTTTCTTTATTCAGTCCATCTGATAAACACCTAGCTTGATTCTTTGTCTTGGCTCTTATGAATAGTGCAGTGATTAACATACTCATGCAGGTGTCTTTCTGATAGAACAATTTCTTTTCCTTTGGGAATTTACTCAGTAATGGGATTGCTGGGTTGAATAGTAGCTCTGTTTTAAGTTGTTTGTGAAATATTGAAACTGCGTTCGTGAAATATTGAAAATACTTTCCATAGTGGCTGAACTAATTTACACTCCCACCAACAGTGTATCATCCATCCCATTTCTCTGCAGCCTCACCAGCATCTATTGTTTTTTGACTTTTTAATAATAGCCCTCTGACTGGCGTGAGATGGTATCTCATTGTGGTTTGATTCGCACTACTCTAGTGAGGGTGATTATGATCATTTTTTCATGTTTGTTGGCTGTGTGCCTTTTTTTGAGAAGTGTCTGTGTCCTTTGTCCATTTTTTGCATGTACAGAATTTATTGAAATTCTAATATCATTCTGTCTTTAAGTTCCAGAAATCTTTTTTAAAAATATTTTTTAAGACTACACATTGGGTACAGTGTACACTGCTTGGGTGATGGGTGCACCAAACTCTCAGAAATCACCGCTAAAGAACTTATTCATGTAACCAAACATCACCTGTTCCCCAAAAACCTAATGAAATAAATAAGTTTTTTTTCTCAT
The DNA here is from genome assembly GCA_004027715.1 of Plecturocebus donacophilus. NCBI lineage: Eukaryota > Metazoa > Chordata > Mammalia > Primates > Pitheciidae > Plecturocebus > Plecturocebus donacophilus. The sequence continues at coordinate 59,906 of PVKP010006395.1, forward strand.
CCCCTCAAAGATACTAGATTATTTTTTGAAAAATCAGCAGAATCTCACTGAAGTTGCTATTTAAATGTATGTTTGAATACTGTAGATTCTTAATAAGTACTTCCATACAGAGAAGTCAGTAAGAACATCCCAGAGAAATCCTACAGAACAGTGTGTGGTGGGAAAATACTAGACTGGGTCCACATTCTGTCTCTATCTGCTATTAGCAGTGAGTCAGTGTACAAGTCCTACCTTTCTTCTGGGCCTCAGTTTCCTCACCTTTTTATTTGGTTTTATTTTTGAGGTAGGGTCTCACTCTGTCTCCCAGGTTGGAGTACAGTGTCACGGTCTCAGCTCACTGCAACCTCTGCCTCCCAGTTGAAGCGATTCTCATGCCTCAGCCTCTTGAGGGGGTGAGATCACAGATGCTGCCACCATGCCCGGCTAACTTTTGTTTTTAGTAGAGATGGGGTTTCACAGTGTTGAACAGGCTGGTCTTGAACTCCTGACCTCAAGTGATCTGCCTGTCTCAGCCTTCCAAAGTATTAGGATTAGAGGTGTGAGCCACCATGCCTGGCTGAGTTTCATTAACTTTTAAATGCGGATAGTAATCTCTAACTCAAAACCCTTATGGGGATGTAATGAGGTAATAGATATCAGTCACTTATGGTGGATAAATGGATTTAATCATCATTATTATCCTAATCAATACCATTTCTCTACCCCTAATGTGTATTCTAGTACTTGTCCTTATTCAATGTTCATAGCAGGCCTCTGTTTACTTGAATATATTTATATTCTAACAATGCAAACCTTAACAAAGACATTTTTAAAAAATTTGACCACTGCAGTGTTCTCATAGAAAAGACTCCAGAGCAGAAAAAAACAGTTCGCATTATGTAATTGCTCCAAGTTGTATTTTGTTTTAGAGAAAAAAAAAATCACTAGAATCCTATTGAAATACACGTTTGAAAATTGTTTTGCACTGGACACAGGATGGACTGAAAAAATTAGGATTAGAGCCATTGGAACCTGTAAGGATGCAAAGAAATTGTCCTGAGAGTGAGCCTCTGGTTTCGTTTGTGCTTCTCTGTCTCCACTTGGCTTTGTCATGTCTCCCACAAGTGACCACAGTCACTTTGTGCCTCTCTCCATGTCCCCACCATTTCTTGTTTCCAGCCTACCAGCCATTTAGTGGCCAGAGTGGTCTTTCTAAGACACAAATCTGACCATGTAAATCCTGTGCCTAGATCTCTTCAGTGTCCTTCCATTACTTAAAGGATGAAATCCAAACTACTTTATATGTCATTTTCTCTTTCTCTTCCTATGCCCTCAACCTCATTTTCTAGCCCCAGTTCCTGCTAAATCCTCACCACACATATATTCCAGCCATATCATCCTGTTTTCTGTTTTCTTTTGTGCTCTGATGCAGAGTATGTGCTTTTCCTCTCCCTTGAATTTACACCTGACTCACTGCAACATCTCCTTAAGATTCCTCTCAACCATCACATCCTTTAAGAAGCATTTGATAGCCTGTCTCTTAATTGAGAGCTTTTTTCTTTGCCCCATATAATCATTTATACTTATTAAACCCATGACACTTGATTTGACCATTGATTTTTTTGGTATATCTGTTTATCCAGATCTTAATCTGCACCTGAGCAGGACTGTTTTCTTGTCTCTGAGCATATTTTATACTAATGCAAAAACAAATGCTTATTGTGAGCCTACTGGGGGTCCAGACACAGTGGATAAAGGTACCTCTAGTGCATTTCTAAACATAGTCAAGAAATACATCTTGAATGAATCAGTGAATGCAAGATATTCTACCATGTGTCACTGAGACTTTTAAAAAAGAACTAGATTCTTTCTGATCAAATTCAATGGATAACCTTGCAGAGCAAGATCTAACTCAGAATGTCTACAGTTGCCTTAAGCATTCTGCATACTGGAGCATGTTCAAGAGCTCTTCTCTGACCTCATACACAGCGAATGTCTGAGCTCTGTAGGCTATTTGTAGAGAATTTATTTCATCTTTGCAGAAAGCTACCCAGTATAAATATTAGTCAGTTGATTTCACACAGAGTTAAAACAAGCCTTTAAAAGCCTTTTACCTCTCCTGTCCCCAAATAGGTACTTTATACAGATTCTCAGAGCCTTGGGAGCTTTGTCGGATTTGGTAAAGTGAAAGTTATGTTCTGTTCCGAAGCAGCCTTCTGTGAAGGCTGTCTTGGGGGTTGTTGCTGTAATTGTGCAGAAAGGTAAAATGAAGAATTTTAAGATAACAAATATGGGGTGTGGGATGGGATGGGGATCAAGTGTCCCTGTTCAGAATGTACCTCTGTGAGTCTGTTTCTAAAAATGTTCACCTTTGGTGCCAAGGTGGTAGTTTGGTATTGTAAAGGAATGTGGGCTTCCAATTTAAATAGTCTTAAGTTCAATCTCAGCTTTGTTAATCACCTAGGTAATGGTGTCTATGGGTCCAACCCAGCCTCTGTGATACCTGAACCCATGAATGTAACTAGCATTGTCCAACAGAAATAAAACAATAGTCACAAATATGAATCCTTTATGTAATGTTTTTTAAAAAACATTCTAGTAGTCATATTAAGGCAAAACAAAATGGGTGACTTGAATTTTGGTTTTTTATTCAAGCAAATATATCCCAATATATTAACCAAGAATAATTTTATTTACCCAGTGTATCTACAGTGCTAGCATTCAACATGTGATCAAACGGATACTACTAAAGAGATATGTTGCAGTCTTTCTCTTGTACAATGTGTCTGAAATTTGGTTGCCGTTGCCATTTACAGTACACCTCATTTCAGACCGGCCACATTTCAACACTCAATGACCACATGTGGCTAGTGGCTATGATGTCAGAACAGCAGGATGAAAACACAATGCTTGAGCAGACCTAGCAAGCTCATAAACTTCTCTGACTAGGATTACAATATCTGCTTCACGGAGAGCAAATGAGATCGCATGAGAATTGTCATGAGCTCCAACTTTCTCCTCTTAAGTGTAACTGTGTAAGCCACAGACTGAGAGGATAAGATGTCACAGCATCCTTAGCTGTCTACCTAATTGTTGGCATTTCTATCACTGGACCTCAAACTCCATGAAGTAGACATAATGGCATTGCTCAGCACTGTGTCTTCCGTGACTAGCACATAGTAGATGTATTAATTTTCCAGGGCTATTAAAACAACCATAAACTGGGTGACTTCAAATAGAAATTTACTGGCTCACAGTTCTGGAGGCCTGAAGTCTAAGATAAAGGTGTGGATAGGGCTGGTTCCTTCTGAGGGCTGGGAGGAGAATCTGCCCCATGCTGCTCTCCTATCTTCTGGGAGTTTACTGACAATCTTTGGCATCCCTTGGCTTGTAGAAGCATCACCCAGATCTCTGCATTCATCTTCACACGTGGTGCTTATCTTTGTGTAAATTTTCCCATTTTATAAGATACAGTCATGTGGAATTACAGGCCCACCCTGCTCCCTACTCAAGCATGACCTCATCTTAACTACTTATATCTGCAATGGACCCATTCCCAGATAAGGTTACATTCTGAGATACTGGGTGCTGGGACTTCAGTATTTGAGTTTGAAAAGAAGACAATTCAACCAATAACAGTATGTGTTGAATACATTTAAGTCACATACATGAAAAATTAAAAATTGAATATAGAGGTAATTTTTTGCTACATTGATTCCAAGAATATGCCACTCTGTCTAAAGAAGATAGACATGTTAAAAATCAAATAAGCGAAACCAATAAGTGAAGAGGATGAATGCCACCCATGGGCAGTTAGACTATGCAAAAACCGATGGGCCAAAATCGCAATTCAACGTATATTAAGGCTGTCCTTTGGCGGTGTTTTGAATTAGACATACTTAATATCGATCCGCCTCAGTTTCCTTATGATTATCTACCTCGGAGTTGTTGAGACAATTAACTACAATGTCCTAAGTTTCATACAGTTATTGGGCCAGACTTATATATTGTATATGCAAAAAAATGATTGCTCACTGCTGTGCTCCTTCCGTCTGATTTACCAATCAAGCAAACATTTTCCATATTTCCGAAAACCCATCGTTTTCCTTGAGTGCACCTTGACATTATGCAAAACCTCTTCTTCCTCAAGTCAGTCAGGCCCTGCTGTATCTAAGCTGCAACCCACTGGGCTCAGCATTCAGTTAGGCAGATGTCCTTAAGAGATCACACATCCTTAGCTACAGAAGAACAATGTTTATGCACTGATCAATCATGTGAAGAATTATAGGTTCTCCAGTCTCAAGTGGAGACACTGGTTCATGTATGGGCTTAGAGATCCTCAGATGCGGACAGGGCCAGTTACTGAACTTAGCTCTTCACTTGCCAAGGTGGAACTGTTTGGTTTTAATTCCTTTGAACATACTTACAAAATAGTAGGAACTGCAATCCTGCATGCTGCTTCTTAGTTGGATTGTACTGAATTTTAAGGCCAGTGAAGTTGTATTTCCCTTTGTTCTTTTGAGAGCTCTAGCCACTTTGTGTTTCAATTGTCATAATGTCCATATTCAGTTTTGTTATTCCCCCTTTAAAAGTGTATGTGGTAGAAATGGAGGAAACCTAGAAATGCATCAAGCAAATAAGGCTATTGTTGTCAGTAGACTTGTCAGATCCTACGGATGAAAAACTAAGGGAACAGTGTGATGCATTGGAAATACATCTAGGATTCCAGTCACTAGATTTGATTTGGGCATTGGTTACCTGGACCTCAGCTTCTTCCCTTAAATGGTTGTGAAGGATACCCATCCTAACTTTCTTTCAATATTGCATGTAAGGCTCAGAAAGACTGTGTTTAAATGCTCCCAATAACCTTTACAGCCTATCCTCATGATATGGTTTGGCTGTGTCCTCGCCCAGATTTCATCTTGCACTGTAGTTCTCATAATCCCCATGTATCATGAGAGGCACCCAGTGGGAGGCAATTGAATCATGGGGTCAGTGAGTTCTCATGAGATCTGATGGTTTTTTAAGAGGCTTTCCCTGTACTTTGCTTAACCCTTCTCCTTTTTGCTGCCATGTGAAGAAGGACATGTTTGCCTCCCCTTCTGCCATGATTCTAAGTTTCCTGAGACCTCTCCAGCCATGCTGAACTGTGAGTCAATTAAACTAACTCTTTCCTTTATAAATCACCCAGTCTCAGGTATGTCCTCACTTGGCGGTTTTGAGAACAGACTAATACACCCCAGCTGGGAGAGTGTGATGATGGTGATGGAGAAGAGAATCATCCTCCATCCTAGTTACTTAAAGCAGCTACTTGTTTCCTCTGTTTATTTCTTCTATTGCATGCATTTGAGTTACTTCCACTGAGAAGGTAATGTCATAATGTCGCTTAAATTATCAACTCCCTCTCTGTTCTTGCCCTTCCTCTTTCTTTCCTTGCGTAAGACAAGAAAATGCACAAGATAGTGTTTTCTTGACATGTATCATTGTTGCATTTACTCTTTGATTTAACCAAATCATGTTTGATCAATCACACCGTGCATGTGATTCTGATAGTGCTGAGTATACAGTGTTCTGTAAGACAGATCTAGGTCTTTGCCTTTAAGAGCCTTACAATCCAGTAGGCTCCAGGTATTGAACCCAGCTCTATGTTTTATAGGGCCTGTGACTCTGAAAATGTCCTCACTGCTGTCTTCTACTTTGTTTTCTTTGGTTCTACCACTCTGAGTATGAGATGTTCGATCCTAACATTTAACATTACAATTGGCCTTTCTCCATATTGTTTTGTCTGCCTATATCCTACCACCTAGCTGTTTCGTGCTCACCCTTCAAGGCTCTCAGGTCAGACATCAATTCTTCTGGAAAACTTTACCTGATAAATCCTTTCATTTCTTACATTTCTCCTCTCTTGGCATGCACCCTATTGCCCTATAAATCTCCAGGCTGTCCCATGACTCCTGCCAGCCTGTAGCTATAGAGGTACCTGGGCTTTGTCCATCTTACTCACCACGGTGGCCCCCAAACCTAGCACAATCCCTGCCATCCAATAGATACTCAATACTTAACTCCAGAAACAACTGCATCAGTGTCATGTTCTTGCCTGTTTGCATAGTTCATTGACCTTGCTTTCTGGCAGTCTCTCCTAATTTCATTTCTTCCAAGCCCATATAATTCATTTTATGACAGCCCTTTTCTCCAGTTGGCAAACCATGAGAGGCTAAAACTTATGCAACATACAATGAAAGACAAGGTCATATTTTATCATCCTTGCCTGTTGCAGTAACCAGATTAGACATCTTTCTACAAGTGAGGTGAATGCAAGCCAACCGATATTTATCATGTCAAATACCTGATTACAACATGCAAAAGAAAAAGTGGGAAATATTAAAGATACGTGGACAAGTACCTGCCCTTAAGGAGCTTACAGCATTATGGGAGGTCTATGGTTTTCATGTAAGAAAATTGAATAATTAAAAGTACAGGCAGATGCTTGGCTTTGTACATGCTTTATAAACAATTTGGGAGTGGCAGGTAGTTGCTAAGTTTTCACTATATCATGCCTCCACAAAGCCATTGCACTGCTTAGGCTTATGTTTAGGTACCCAGCTTTGAGAAGGGGCTGAAGAAGAAATAGAAGATATGTTGATAAAAGTGGGGCATAAACTTTTATGATGGGTAAAAAACTTTATAACCTGATATAAGAAGAAATGACTGAATTGGCTGGGAGTAGTGGGTTCATGCCTGCAATCCCAGCACTTTAGGAGCCAGATGGACAGTTCATCTGAGGTCAGGAGTTTGAGACCAGCCTGGCCAACATGGTGAAACTGCCTGTCTACTAGAAATACAAAAATTAGCCAAATGTGGTGGCAGCGTCCAGCTATTCAGGAGGCTGAGGCAGGAGAATCACTTGAATCTGGGACACTGAGGTTGCAGTGAGCCAAGATTGTGCCAATGTACTCCATCCTGGGTGATAGAGCAAGGCTCTGTCTAAAAAAAAAAAAAAAGAAAAAAAAAAGGAAATTATTCTGAATTTATCCATGTCCAAGATGATGGTCTCTACTCCTTGCACTACTTTGTATCTAGACTGTCTACTTTTCTCTTCACTAGAACATTCCATCATCTGTGACTTAATCCCAAAGAGGAAGGTGTATGATTCTCCTTTTGTTAATGTGACTTAATGCTCCCAATTTTCCAAATCTAGCAAGAAACCCTTGGTGACATTCTTAGTGGGATGCCATAGTCAGCAGCATTCATAGCAGAGTTACTGTCCCTCCAGGCGATTTGGTTCTGTCTGTATGTATAAGGACTTCCTCTCTTACAAAGAAAGTTGTCTCACATTAAATCTGTCAATTTCCTACTTTAGAAGCAGGCAGAGAATACTCTGGACAGCTATGATGGAATAACTAAAACAGCAATATTGTCTCAAATTATATCTGTAGGGTAACTGCAAGCCAGCTATTTAAGGGGACAGAATCCATCCTTTTCCTCTTGTGGATTTGGTTAAATGTAGTATTAGCAATGGAGCAAGTCATCTAAATTTATCTTGAATGTGAATTTGACACTGACGTTACTCTGGTGGTAGTCGTAAGAACCTCACCCCCTTTAGAAAACAGTGGGCTGGATAAAGAAGATGCATTGTGAAAGTCTGTTCAGGATGGAGGTTTCCTGCATACCCAGGCGGGGAAGAATCCCTGTTGAATTAAAATTCAAAATTCATCTGTCTGTTCTTTCTCTTACAAAAACTTACTTTTGCCAATGTTTATTTGCATGGTTTGATTTTCTACTGTTTATCTGCCCTTCTGTCCATACAAGCATATCTGTGACATTGATGGGTAGCCCCAGCTGTCAGTCACTCAGGGATGGATGGCAGTGGTGTTGGTTGGTTAGTATTGATAGCAAAGTAGTCACAACGGCTGAACATTCTGGTCTTGACGGTGTACTATAGTTATGCAAGAGGTTATCACTGGGGAGAATGGATGAAGGGTACCCAAGATCTTCTTCTACATTTTTTTGAAACTTTCTGTGTAATTATGTCTCTATGATTATTTGAAAATAAAAAGTTAAAAATAATGGTAATCATAGGCTAGGCTCTGCGTTCAGAATTGGGTTGGTACAAATTTCTTCATGCACCCATCATGACCTGAGATAATTTTATTAGCCTCTCAAAGCCTACTATTTATCAAATGAAGATAATGTTTATGCCCGTACAATCAGGCTGTGAGTTCCCTGGATAGAAGTTCTATCTATAGAACATTTAGAACAGTGGCAAGCATATGGCTTAAGCCCTTCTAATTGTATTATTGTTAATATCAATAATGTCATCAGTAACACTATCATCATTAATGTGATTAACTTACCTGGGTCCTGGATCTTAGGGTGGCAGGAACAAGGTCTTGTGGCAACCTCTAATTTTGCCTGGAATGCTTCAAGGCTTTGTCGGAATGTTTCGAAAATATTTTATTGTGAATTGTTCTACCGTAGCTCTTACGAATACCACCTCTTAGCCCACAGAAAGGTCAATTATAGATAAAGGAAAGGGCCTCATTGTTGGAGAAAGACTTGGATCTGAGGTCTGGATTTGCACTTTCCCACTTCAAGACCTTATGTTTCCTTATCTGTGAAGTGGGTGTGCTAAAAGTGAGTTTATTACTCTAGCTCCTGTGGAGATGAAGTGAGATAGTATATATATAAAGTGACTAACATTGTCTGGTACTTAGAAGATGTTCGAAGAATACCAGCTGCTCTGGCTGTTAGCTTATATTAACAACAGGCAATAATAAGGCATTTGCAGCAGTTTCACAGACAGGTGAAGCCCTATGCAGCATGCCTTTCCAGCAAGAAATGCTTCAGTGCAATGTTGGGGTATTCCAATGGGGAAATTTTTTTCGATAATGCGTGGCAACAGTGGATGGTTTTGACCTTGTTCTCAGTGCCCTCAGGTACTGAGTGAGTCACAACATGTCTTAGTACTAGTAAAAATGAAGAGACTATCTTGGGATTCATTTTTTATTCAATAAAACATTTTGAATGCTTTTGTATATGTGTGTGTGTGTGCACCTCAGACACTATTTGAGGCAACAGTGATGGACAAAAAAAAAGAGAAAACCAGACGAGCTTCCTTTATTCATAGAGTTCACAGTTGGGATGGACACCAAAATGTACATATAATGTCAGACTTTGAGAAGGGTTTTAAATGACAAGACAGGGTCCTCTGAGATGCTGGAAAAGGGAGAACCTCCATCTTCCTAAGTGCCTGTTGCTGTTGGTTGGAAACTTCACTTGTTCTGTATGTTGCTGATTTTTTAAGGGCTGAGCACATTTCCATTTGGAATTAAAACCTCAGAAGTGACCAGATCCAGTCTCTGACTTGTACAAAGTACCGTAAATATTTTATTGTCAGTAACTTCTAAAGAGTTGAGAAAAACAACCTCTGCATTGCCTTCTGTAACTCCAATGGAAAATCAGGATGGAACATTTTGCAAACATGACACCTCCTCACCACAAGTCTGCTGCCCACTCGGTTGGCTTGTGTTTCTGGGGCTGGTGTTTGTCAGCCATGGCAAAGTGGCTTCCATCCGCTTCCCTATTGAGGCCAGGGAAGGGAAATGAGGCAAGTAGCTTTGCTGGAATCTATAACATGGATTTTCGTCATCTTTGCTGTGTGTTGTGTTTTTATGAGTTATGGCTCCAGCACAACTTCAGAGTTCTTTGTTCAGGAGATGATTTTCTGTAAGCTGGCATAGTTACTGAACAAAGGTTTATATGTTTAACTAAATGAGGTCAGATTTGAATCCATCTCCAAGTATTTAAGAATATACATCGTAGGATTCTGACAGATTCGGATACCTAGCATTAACAAGTTGTGTGAGCATAAGCAAGTAATTCCACCTAGCTTGAAAAAGAAGATAAAAATATGCAGTACATTGGATTCTTGTTCAATGAGGTAATGTAGGCAAAGTTACTTTGTTGAATTTTGTATGCTTGGTGCTTAGAACAATAATCAGCTCATAATTGGTGTTCAGGAAAAGATTTCTTATCCTCATTACTAGAAATCATCATCACCATCACCATTTTACCATCACCATCACCACCACCATCTTCATCTTTGTTATGGATTCAGTAACAAGAATTTTTCACAAAATAAAGAAAACAGATTATGTTAAAGTTCTGGTTCTCTCTCTTACAAATGTACTAGATCTTATGTATTGGGAAGCATTTTTCATTTGTTTAGCACCTCAGTGTTGTTATCTGCCAGAGGAACCATAATGACTACTACATTGGGTGATTGTCCTGACATACAGTAGGTTAGAGTCTAACACATGTCATTTCTTCCTGGATTTTTTAGAGGATGAACTTCACTGGACTAGAAGGGGACCAATTTTATCCCCTTAATGGGACATATGTGCATACAGGACTTTCTAGATTATAAAACACATCCCAATAGATTTTCCCTCTAAAGCATCGTAAGAGTCTCACTGTGAAGAATAATATACATCACTGTTTATCATTTATGAATATGGAAACTGAGGCACATGAAGGTTGAATGACTTGCCAATAGTTTTACCATTATGCTCTTGATGTCTCAATACTTGTCTTTGATTTCATAGTCACAGGATTAAAAGGTTAGATAGTAACTAACACTAGAAATTACCTGACCTAACATAGTGTTTTTTCTTTTATTTATTTTTACCACAATTCATAAAAGATTTTACATTCTGAACCTATTCCTCTGCATAAAGTTTTCATGAAACAGTGCAAACCTTAAACTAGTTTATTCTTCTCTCATGTATGTGGTTTATTTCATTTAAACAATGTTGGTAAGGCGACCCCCTTCGTGGGCCTTATAGCCTAAGAGATCAGACTGACAGAAAAAACACACAGAACGTTTTTCTCTAGAATTGTGTGTCAGAACTCCCTGGGCCACCTTTTGACAGTGCCCATGGCTGGATCCCACCCTCGGAGATTCTCGAGTGAAGCTTTAGAATCTGATATTTATAAAGAATACCCTAGGAACCCATGTTTCTCTGACTAAGGACCATATGCTGTTGCATTTTTCGGATGGTTTCCACCTGAAACTCTTTCACTCTTTCTCTATTTATTTTTTTTTCTTTCTGAGTCGAAGTCTTACTCTTTCGCCCAGGCTGGAGTGTGATGGTGCAATCTCGGCTCCCTGCAAACTCCACCTCCCGGGTTCAAGTGATTCTCATGCCTCAGACTCCCAAGTAGCTGGGATTTCAGGCACCTGCCACAACGCCTGGCTAATTTTTGTATTTTTAGTAGAGATGTTTTGGTCTCAGGTTGGTCTCGAACTCCTGACCTCAAATGATTCACCCACCTTGTCGTCCCAAATTGCTGAGATTACAGGCATGAGCCACCATGCCCTGCCTGTCATTTTATGGTTGGTTGTTTTTGAGTATTCTCTAACTCATTCCCTAGGACATTAATGTTTCCACCAGAGAATTTGTCAGTCTTGGTCTTGTCCCTCTTTCCTAGCTTGAAGGACAGAAGTTGGCTTCTCAGTTGAGGACAAGAGCTTACGTGTGTGAGCATGGCTGCTGTCCTCGTTTACTGAGCTGGAGTCTTGTGAGATAGGGCCTCTTGTCCTCTGTGGTTGTGTGGTTAGAGGGGAGCTGACGCATCCCTTTAAGAAACCTTGAAAGGGCTGCTTGTTTTAACCCTCACTTGGTGATGCATTGCAGAGATCCCCAAGGTATGATTGGAAATGGAAATGTAAGAATGGCACAAATACTGTGTATCCAGATTTTCTTTCCAGCCTTGAAGAGCTGGGAATTAAAAAGAAAAACATCACCCAGGGGCCACCTGAACTAGAACCTGCAAAAAAGACCAGCAGGAAGGTTGAATTCATCCAGGCAGCCTCTTCCACCCTCACCTCCTCCTCTGTTAGACAGTTGAATTACAAGTTTAATCACTTCAGAAACCCCGTTCATTCCCTCCAGTCGAATGATCTCTCTTTCCATAGTGAGAAGCCTTGGTGATAAGCAGCTATCTGTGAGAAGGGTGGGTGGACCTCTCAAAACCTCTCGTGCAACAAGCAAGAAAGACACGAGCAAATAAAAACTGCAATTGTTTTGACATTTCACTCTGGTTGTAGTTTTCATAATAAAGGAAGAACAAAGTATTTGCAGCTTTAAATAAAGAGGCTGCATTTGGCATTGATGTGGGGTTTCACTGGGGAATTTTTTGTATGAGTTCTTATTTTTGCTCACTGGGAGAGAGAAAAAACAATAAGCTATGAAAAGACAAACATCCAAGAAAAGGGGAAAGCCAGACCCCTGTACTTTTTCTTCATAGCATTTATCACCACTGGAAGATTGTGGTCATCTTAGTATTTATTTTTTTCTTTCTCGAAGTCTGCTGCTGCATTTAACTATGAAGTCTATAGAGACAAAGATGATTTTGGATTTTGCTTACCATTTCATTAAATGTGAATGAATGAATTCATTTACATAATGCATACTGTGAGAGCCAGGCTGTGTGTGCGTGTGTGTGGGGGGGGGGGTTTGATGATTCGATTTTTAATTATATCCTTACAATAATATGGTGAAGCTCTTCATCATTGTCCCCATTAAACAGAAGCAGAAACTAGTGCCTGGAGTATCACAATAACTTTTCTAAGATTACACAGCCAGTCTGTAAAAGAGCTAGATTTCAAAATCTTCCAAGTAATCATCAGTTGTGGTATTTTTAAGATCGATTTGCAGTTAACCACCAGCTTTGTTACAAATTCATGCTCTCTGATGTTCTCACAGTATTTTTGAAAATTTACGTATTGCTGTCTCTCTCTTTTAGCTTTTTTTCTTCCTTCCTCTATTTCTTCCCTTTTATCCCTGAATGTCTGCCCTCCCCTCTTAAGAAAAAATAAAATAAGATAGTAGCAAGCTCCCTGCTGGATTTTATAACTTTGCATACCATATATTTAGTTTAGTAATGAAAAATTCCAGCTCCAGGCTATGCATAGAATCGCATTTCTAATGTTTTTTAAACAGCTATTAATGTGGTCGAGCACTGTTTTTTTTTTTTCCCCCCCTTCCTCCTCTATATAATCATCTGCTCAGTGGTGCGCTGTGAAACTGAGAGTAGGAGCCAGAGGAGGAGCAAGCTGTGATTGATGGGCCAGGCCTTGCTGGCAGAAAAAGTCCCATCTGGGTTGGTTTTGGAAGCAGTCAGATGTTGAGGGGGAGGTCAGCCAGGCGGCCTCAGCCCCCCACCTTCCTCAACACCCTGATCATCCACACACTGCACAGTGTGCACACCCTCGCTCGTAACTGAGGCGTGCTTTGGGCAGATGCTTTGTGGTGTGGGACAAGAACAGCTGCTAAGTTTATGGAGGAGAAAGGAAGCAGGATGGTGCAGCAGGTATTTTTTTTTCCATTTAATCTTTCACTCAAAATTGTGATTTGAAATTAAGCTGAAAGCTTTCCTTGTGTTAAGTCTGTGCTGTCTGTGATACGTAGCTTGCTCCTTGAATCATGTTCAGGGAAAGGAGAGGAGTTTCAGCAAAGTGTGTGTGTGTCTGTGTGTGTGTGTGTGTGTGTACGCCTTCTGCTTGATGTGTGAAACTGAGCTGGTCTTAGAACCAGCAGGTTAACGGTGTCATTTTGCATTTTTCTTCTTTGTTTCAATGCCCCTGGGGCATGATGCAGTTTAGCTCATTTCAGTTCAGCACAAGAGGCTTTCTCTGAATATGCGCGATTTCTTGCCAGAGAAGTAGCGTAGACCATGCTACTAAACTAAAGTAAAACAAACTGTCAGCAAGACTGAAAACTGCAGGCAACCACCAAGAATGGATAGATTCCTCCAGTGAGTCCATGCTGGGGGCCGAGGTCCCATTGCGGGAGTCGCAGCTTTCCTGGATCGTGTGGACAGATGCAGTCAGCTGGCTTATTAGCTCTTGACAATTCCTGTGCATTTCTTCATTATAAGGGTTGAGTTTAGGCCAGAGGAGGTTCTCTGCAGCAAGAAATAAACTGGGGACAAATAAATTCCAGATGCAGAAAGGGAGGGTGTGCTGAAGAAGTTTGACTTTAAAGGTGGGGAAATGCAGGTGTGTGAGTGTGCACCCACGCATACCCACACACGAAAAGACTCGCTTATTTTTAAGACCACCTGGACGGCTATGAAAGCAGGTGCTTTGCCTTCTCAGAATCAGGTAGTTACACGGAAAAGAATAGACCCATTTCATGTTCGGCCACTTAAAGATTATTTCTCAGTTGAAATACGGTTTGCATTAGATTTTGAGCCAAAATATTTTGCAAAACCTGACTGGCTACTACGCTTGCTTCTCTTGCTAGCTTCTCAAAGCTACTCTATTAAAGCACTCATGGCAACAAATGGGAGAAAGGCAATGTCTTGAAAAAATTCTCATCTTATTTTCTCTCTGACTCTGCCTTCTGAGTCCACTTCAGGGAGAAAATTAAGGGTTCAGAGTATTTCAGTGACCAAAGAAATTCTCTGAGCATCGGAAGAGTGGCCCCCTGAATGTGTGCCTACAAGAGTCGACATACTATGCTAGTAGTCAGATTACAGTATTTGTCTTAAAATAGCGATGATAGCCAGGCTATTTCATGCTTCAGTAAAATATTTAAATTGAAATGATATTTTTTAATTTTATTTTAGGAATCAGACTTGGTTGGTTGCATTTTAACAATCCTTTTGCTCTCTGTAACTGGAGTGAAAGCTGCACGTTGGGATGTGTTGCGTAATGACAGGTTTCCATCATCCTGCTGCCGTTGACTTGCTCTCATTGACTGAGAGGTTTAGTGTCTGAAGACAAGGAAGTTTCTTTTACCTTTATCCTAATAAATGTTATTTATTTCAAGCTTCCAGTCAGTTCTGCAGCAGCGATAGTGGGGCTTCAAGCATGAGATCTTGGCCTTCTTTCATCCCCTTTTTGTGTAATGAGCAACAACTCAAGAAAGTCCAGGCACTGAAATTAAATGTTAAGTTTGCAAATGCTCTTGAAGTGTTAGCTTGATGATGTGGGGAACACTCACAGAGCACATGATCCTCCTCATCAGCTAGGAACACCCGCAAGCACCCTGACTCTGCAGATATCGCAGACTCCCTGATCATTCCACTTATTTAGGGAAAGGTGGGGGTTTGGCATTGGAGCAGAAGAAAGAAGGCAGCTTCTGCAAATGAGGGAATGTCTAGCCAGGATGCTCCAAATAATTTTGCCTGTCACTGTTCCCTACATGAAGTTGGCTTCGGCTTCCAACTTGGGAGCCCGTTCACGTGCCTAGGATTTGCCGTGACCTGCAGTCAAAAAGGTGCCCTTAATGTGAATGTATTTTTCCAGAAAATACATTCATCCAAGCTAGGAATCTAGGAACGTCACCAGGGAGGAAACAAAGACATCTCTGGAGCCATTTGAAGGTGAAAAATAATTCCATAGGATGTACAATGGTCTTAATTAAATATTAGCTGTAATTATCCTAAAGTACAAATGTTGGGAATATTAATTAGGGTCTCTCTGGAACAGCTGTCAGTATTAATAAGTAACTATAGGGGGTCCCACCAACATCTGTTTGAGAACTCCAGGTACAGGATGAAATCCAGAGCCCCATGTTACTGGATGCTCACTGCAGGCTCCCTGGCTACCATGGAACCATTCCCTAGAGCATGGTGTGCTGTTTGCCAGAATTGCACAACTCATGATAGAGGTGGGTGGTTTGCATTGGCACCAGTGGTGCCCCAGCTGGCCCTTGTCTTTCCTGGGATAGCTTCAGAGCATTGTGAAGTCAGGCCTAAGGCTTGAGATAGCGCAGAAGTTTCCCAGACTGCTGCCGCACTATTTTTGAAGGGTCACCCACCTAACCTGGACATTGGGATTGCTGGCATCTTTGAATAAAATACCCTAGCCCCTGGCTTCCTCACAGGGAGTAACACACCAACAGCTAAAACACAGTTCCGTGGTGTACATGATAGAGAGGGAGTTGCTTATTTAAAAATGGGAAGTGAACTCCCCACCAGGTGATTCTCTTGCTAGATCAGAGATGCCTTAACACACGATACATACAGGTCTTGCTTTAACTGTTGGCTCCCCTGAGAACTACCTGTGGCTGTGACCTTGCATCATTATTTCCAAGTTTTGGGCTGGAGCCTCTTTGATGACAAGTAAAGTGAGATTAGAGATAGAATGCATGCAAAGTAGGGTTTCTGGACCTTGACACTATTGACATTTGGGGCAGGACAGTGCTTCGTGGTTCAGGGCACTACTGTATACTTTAGGATGTTTAGCAGCATCCCTGGCGTCCACCCACTAGACGGCAGTAGCACATCCTTCCTCATTTGTTAAAGTCAAAATGGTCTCCACTCATTGCCTAATGTCCTGTGTAAAGCCGTCACACCTTTGTAAGAACTACCCCTAGGAAGCACCCAGTACAGTGCCTGGCACCTATTAAGTTTTCTTCTGAGGACCAGTGAGGAGAAGGGGCTGCTTTTTATGGAAGCCTGAGGCCATCATGAACCTTCTGCTCATAAGCCCTCTTCTGCAGATTTAAAGCCTGTATGCATGTGTGTTTACGGACAGAGATCTGGTGATGGAAAGTAAATTCCCAAAAAGATTCTGACTCCCTGGTTTTGTGCCATTCTCAATATTTCCAGCCTCCAAGACTAGCTATCACCCCTCTTTGGTTTAGAGAGAATACAGCCCCTTTCTCTTTTTGCTTCACTGCCTGCTTTATTTCCTGCCCAAACTATTTATGCAGTAATGGCTTGTTAACTGGTGATCCCATATCTAATGACATTCTGCCATAGCTATTAGAAAATAGTTTTCAGAAAGAACCAATAGTAGATCATTCAGGCTTGGTGGGCTGGGCAGTCTCTATCACAGCTATTCAGTTCTGCCATTGTAGTACAAAAGCCACTATAGACAGTCAACAAAGGAGCATGGCTGTGTTCCAATAAAACTTTATTTACAAAAACAAAATGGGGGCCAGGTTTGCCCCGTGAGTCATTTGCCGGGTCTTCTCTTCATCCCCCTACCCTGTCTCCTGCTGCCAGACCATGCTTTACAGAGCCCAGAGTTCATTTTGCCAAGTACATATTCACTTGGAAAACACTTGTAAATGTCCACTTTGCAGCTAGTATGCTGTTGGACCATGGAGATGGGACGGGGAATGTGGTACAGTGTCCTGTTTTCAGAAAGCTCACAAACAGATAAAAAGATAGTGGCTGTGCTTGGAGCTGTGTGAGCTATGGCCACCAGCGGTAGTGGAGCAGAAGGGATGGGCCACTGACCAGGTTTCAGCATCAAGGAAGGCCTGCTGGAGGAGGGACTCTTAATGCAGACCGAAGAAAGAGTAAGAACTAGCTGGGCAAGCGGGTAGGTGAGGCTTTCCAAGCTGAGGGGCAGTGAATGTGAAGACTTCGTGGGGTTGGAGGGATACAGCTCTTCTCCCTTAGCTGACCTTAAGCTTCTGGAGGGCATGGCCCTTCTCTGCTCCATACAGAGAGAGCTCCAATTCTACAAGGAGCCTTAGCTCTTTTGCAGGAACTAGTGGGAATGGGCCACTTTTCTTGAGATTGCTCTTTACTGATGGAAATCCCCAGGGTTTTATATGTTCCTGGCGAAAGTATCTTCTGCTGGAGGTGGAGGAGGGAAGCCTTTGTCTTCATCTGATCATTGTCTGGACCACTGCTCCTGTGATTATTCTGTTCTTCCCTGTAGGGGCTCACACAAGTGTGTGTTTCAATGAAGAGATGGGCCAGGTAGAAGACTGGGGAGGCAGAAACAGATCTTTGAGCAGAAGCCGCCTCTGGCACAATGAATTTCTCATCAGATGGTTCCCAAGATCCCAACATTGCTGGAGCTTTTCATCACCCATGGAGAAGTGGCATTGCTGTGGAATTTCTGTACAGAAGGATATGTTCCTTGAACAGCCCAGAAAAAGAAAAGATGCTAGTTTAGTTATAAAACAGCAGAAGTTTTTTTTTTTTTTAATTAGTCAAGACCCTTTCAGTTGTAAGTAACAGAAAAACTAGCTTAAAAAATGAGACAAAGAGTACAAAGTGTCAGTTTTGCAAGACAGATACATTCTGGAGATTTAAGTACAGCATGGGAACAGGAGTTAAAATTACTGTATTATATACTGGAAATGTGCTAAGAGGATAGATCTTAAATTAAATCTCAACACACACACACCACACACACAAGTGGAAATCATGTAGAAGTGATGGATATGCTAATTACCTGGAACGTGGTCACTTCACAATATATACATATGTCAGAACATCAAGTTATACACCTTACATGTATAATTTTTATGTTAATGGTATCTCAATAAAGCTGTTAAAAAATAGGACATTTACTGACTTGTGTAACTAAAGCAAATAGGGGTGGTACTAACTGCGGGTAAAGGTGGATTCAAAACTTCAAATGATGTCACCGAGACTTAGCAGATACTTCTGTGTTCCTCAGTTTCTTCTCTTCATTTTCCTCTAGATTGGCCTTACCTATAGGCAGGTCTTCTTCAAGTGGCAGTTTTTTTTTTGTTTTTTGTGTTTTTTTTTTTTTTTTTTTTAAGACGAAATCTTGCTTTGTGGCCCAGGCTGGAGTGCAGTGGTGCAATCTCAGCTCACTGCAACTTCTACCTCCCGGGTTCAAGCGATTCTCCCACTTCAGTCTCCTGAGTGTCTGGGATTACAGGCATGTGCCACCATGCCCGGTTAATTTTTGTATTTTTAGTGGAGATAGGGTTTCACCATGTTACCCAGGCTGGTCTTGAACTCTTGACCTCAAGTGATCCACCCGCCTTGGCCTCCCAAAATCCTGGAATTACAGGCATGAGGCAACATGCCCAACCTAAGTGTCAGTTCTTGGCAGCTTCAGGCTTATGTTGTTTTTGCAGCTGCCAATCACAGTGGAAAGATAACTTCTTTCCCAAAACTATGGCAAAATTCCAGGGCGACCGGGACTCAGTGGTGTGACTAGGGCTTAACGTACCAATGGATTCACTAGATAGATGGGCATGAACCCAAATCCGTGGGACTGTCTCAGCGGGACCTTCTGATTGGCCGGGCTGGTGTCCTGTGGTTCATCTCTCAGGATTGGGAGCTGGGTTAAATGTATCTACACCAAACAGGCTGAGAGTGGGACTGGGGTCTTGTTGAAGAAACAGGAGTGGAGACACACCAGCAATATCAGCACATGTCTTCTGTGGCTTCCCAAGGAAGACGGTTAACTGCTCATGGATAGCAATTCAGCCTGAGCGTAGGCACACCCTCCATGGTCCCAGTGCTACAGAAACATGTTAGAAAGACAGAAAGAAACACTTGTGCCCTTTTATTTCCAATGGCACAACCATTTGGAGAAATTTGTCCAGAGGAGGGAAGAGCCTGATGGGAATGTTTTTCCTTGTAAAATGTTTAAACTTATTCTAAGCTTCATTCTCTTCCAAGTGTCATCTTTAACATGCTAATTAAGGTCCCTTCTAAACAAATGCACCAGTTCTGTCTCTGTGCTTCTCTGGGAAGGAACTTTTTTTTTCCTTCCTGCTTTCTGTCATCATGTTTTTGCTGCACTCAAATTGCTTTAGAGAAAGATGATTTCAGATGTTGGTGGAGAGTACTGAAGAGAGAGGAGCAATTCTGACATTTTTGCCCTAGTATCATTATATGAGGGCTAAAGTCACATCTAATTGACCACAGACAATGGGAGAGGCAGCTATTTGGTGTGCTTAATTGCTAAGTTTTTTTCCTCTCTGTCTTTCTGACTGTGTAATCTCATCTCCTGAGCCCATGGAAAATTTGGACCTTTGGGTTACAATTTCTTATGCCGTGTGTGTGTGTGTGTGTGTGTGTGTGTGTGTGTGTGTGTGTGTGTGTGTGTGTGTGTCGTGGTAGAACTGTGGAGGAGGAAGTAGAGGGAGAGATGTTTCCTGAAATGGAAGCATCTGAATTCAGGTTTTGGTTGTGTGTGTTTTTTAAATTCTTCTGAGTTGGCTGTAATTGTCACACTGCATGTTTTGCCTAGATCTGAAGAATGAATTGTTATATAATACTCTGTGTTCATAAAAAAAAAAAATAAGGCAGGGAGGGAGAGGCATTGACTAATGAGACTAAGAGTTAAATCCAATATTTTTCAGAAATGCTTAAAATGTGGATGTCAGAGAGGACGATCTTTGTCCAAATTAGGCCCTGAATTTTTATTAGCTGCTTCATTTTGGCACTGGGGACATCACACACACACACACACCACACACACACACACCATACACACACACACACACACACACACACACACAAGCACACAGACACTGGGAGCATTAAAAGGATCCCATTAAAAGGATCCTCCCTCTTCCCATTATGTGAGCCAAGTCACATAAAACTTTGATTAAATTCAAATGCTTACATAAATTGCCTCTCCTCTCAAGAACACACACGTTCAATTTAATCTCTGTTGGCACTTTGAGTTTCAAATCAAGGTTCTGCTGTCACTGCGGACAACGAAATGTTCACAGCTTCCAAAATGGGAATGAAATAAAAAGGATCTGCCAGAAAAAAAAAAAAAAAAATCCAACCTAGTAAGCCACAGACCCTCATTGTCTTTGAATATTAGGCTGAGTGACTTGGGAAAAGCGACTTTATCTTTCCGATCCTCGGTTTCTGCATCTGTAAAATGGGGAGAAGTGATGGTGACTGTTTCCTTATAGGTTCTGGTGAAGATGAGCTGAGATCGGTCCATCTCAGGCTGGGGACGTCATGGTGACCCCTAGAAAGGCGGCAGCGCACGGTCGTCCTGGGATCTGGGAGGAAGCCTTCTGCAGGGCGCCTACTCACGATGCTCTCCCTCTCTCCACCTTTGTGATTTTTCAGGGTAATCAGGAAGCAGCCGCTGCCCCTGACACAATGGCTCAGCCTTACGCTTCGGCCCAGTTTGCGCCCCCGCAAAACGGTATCCCCGCGGAATACACGGCCCCGCATCCCCACCCCGCGCCAGAGTACACAGGCCAGACCACGGTCCCCGAGCACACGTTAAACCTGTACCCTCCAGCCCAGTCGCACTCCGAGCAGAGCCCGGCGGACACGAGTGCCCAGACCGTCTCCGGCACAGCCACAGTAAGTGGACGCG
This sequence comes from Plecturocebus donacophilus, assembly GCA_004027715.1. Lineage (NCBI taxonomy): Eukaryota > Metazoa > Chordata > Mammalia > Primates > Pitheciidae > Plecturocebus > Plecturocebus donacophilus. The sequence continues at coordinate 80,976 of PVKP010006395.1, forward strand.
TTCGCTGCGGGTGGGAGGACGGGCAGGGCTGCGCCAGGCCAGGTGCCCCCGCCCGGGCCATGGCAGCAGGGGCGCACCCCGCTCCGCCCCAGGGCGCTGGCAAACGGATCCGTCCCTGAGCTCACCCTCATCTCACCAGCTTCCTGAAGTTGCCCTCCTCTCCATGCATTCATTCTTAGCATTCATTTAAATCTATAATGTTCATTTAAATCTATGTATTTTTTCATTGATTTCGTGTATTTGCAAAGGGGCACGTTTATCAATTTTCTGTTTTTATAGTTTTGCCTTTCCAGAATGCCATCCCAATGAAATACCCTTTTTTCTGAAAAAAAAAAAATTTTTTTTTGATGTAAGAGATATATATATATATATATATATATTTTGTCTTTATGGAGGCTGGGTATGGTGGCTCATGCCTGTAATCCCAGCACTTCGGGAGGCTGAGGTGGGAGGATCACATGAAGCCAGTAGTTTGAGAATAGCCTGGACAACAAAGTGAGACCTCATCTCTACTAGAAATTTAGAAGTTAGCTGACTAATGGTGCATGCCTGCAGTCCCAGCTACTTGGGAGGCTGAGGTGGAAGCATGGCGTGAGCCCAGGAGTTTGAGACTGCAGTGAGCCAAGATTGCTCCACTGAACAGGGCGACAGAGTGAAACCCTGTCTCTAAATAAACAAAAATAAAGTCTTTGTGGAGTTATCATTTACATACCATAAAATTTGTATATTTTTAGGTTTGCGGTTCACTGATTTTTAGCAGATTTACAGAGTTGTGCAACGATTGCTTCTAATTTGGGAATATTTCCATCAGCCTAAACACAGACCTTGAGCCCCTTTGCAGCGACCCCTCACTCATCCCTCAGAGCTCTGAACCTGGCTTTCTTACTGTAGCCTAATGCGTTTGAGATTCATACACATTGCAGTGTTTTTCCCTGTTTTTTTCCTTCTATTGCTGGACCAAAGAGCAGGGGCGAGAAAGGCTCAGGGTGAGAGAATTTGGGTGAATAAGGGAACTGTCCTGTATCTTTATGGTGAGGGTTACATGACTTGATATACCATAAAGAGTAAATCTTATTGCATACAAATGACTAAGTGTATTAGAAACAGGCATGTAAACAACAGAAATATTTTATCATCACTGTAAATGAAAACTGGTGTTTGGGCCATTAATCAAATATAACCCTAAACCAAAAGAATTATAGTAAAATTAAACAATGTTCATTTGTGTGCCACTTGAAGTAATCATGATACCACAAAACCTATATGGAACATGCATTTGGGAACCTTTTTCTGTAGAATTCTTTAGAAGCTTGGGCACCCCAAACCTCTTGTCTGGAACATTTTTTAAGTGCAAGGCGATTCTGCCTCTTCCTCCTGTCCCAAGACCTCTGGAAAACCAGTGTTTATGAAGAAGTTTATGGGTTTGAAGCATCATACATTTCTTATGATAAAGGCAACCACTGACTAACTTTACTCCTTGCCCCCTCCCTCATTTGGGGGATAGTTTTGGAGATTTTTTTTTTTTAAATAGTATACATTCTGTAATTTTTAAATTGTCTTCCTCCTTTTTAATTTATTGTGGTAAATACATATAACATCAAACCATTTTTAACCATTTTAATAATACATACATTTCAGTGAGATTCAGTATATTCACTATGTAGTGCAAAACAGCCACCATTATCGAGTTTGAGAATGTTCTTATCACCCCAAAAGGAAACCCCATACCCATTAAGCAGACACTCCCCATTCTCCCTCTCCCGAGCCCCCCGGCAACCACCAGGTTGCTTTAGAGATAGCTTTTTGTGTCTGGCTTCCTTCTCTTAACACAATGTGGTCCAGATTCATTCATGCCGAGTACCCCACTGTATGGGTAGACCAGGTTTATTTATCCAGTAGTCCATTGATGGATGGATATTCGGGTCGTCTCCACATTCTGTTTCTTCTGAACAGTCCTTCTACTGATTTTTCTGTATTTAGTTGCTGTTCCTTAGATAGGGATCTGTTAAATGAGTTTGCTGGTTCAGCAGGTGTTTGTTGCTTCTGTGTTGACTACTGGGTAGTAGTGCTGGTTTACTATTGTTGGCTAGTTTGTGATAATCAATAGTAGTAGCCTGGATAGGTTATTTCCAAATTTTGAAAGAAAGATTCAATCAGACATTATTGATTAAGCTAAGTGCTGTGGAAATTTTATGTATTCATTTATTTACTCATAAATATCTATTTGGCTTCTACTAGGTGCAGGACTCATAGTAGCTGGCATGGTTGATCCAAACAACATGATCTTTCCCTCTTGTGGCTTAGTATGATAGGCAGAGACTGAGCATGTGCCAAATAGCAAGGGTGATAGAGGCTCTTTTTTTTTTTTTTTTT